>CAJVPS010000142.1:0-34521 GCA_910591765.1 Ambispora leptoticha | reverse complement strand
TAATATCTAATAACTTAATTAAATAAGACAGAATTAAAATTTTATTTTGAAAAAATAATTTATTAATATTTATCTGAAATATAAATCTTTTTATACTAACTCATATTTTGAAATTAAATTATTTTTTAGTTAATTATATTATAAATATTATTATTACCTATCTTTAGAAATAATCTTTAATAAATCTTAGTAAAAGAATATATTCTTATTAATATATTATAAAGAATTTTTTAATATTATAATTCTTAGCAAAAATATATATTTTTAATAATTTAAGAATTATACTCATATTTAAAGTTAATTCTTGTATTAAAAAGATAATAATGTATTATTTATATAACTATTTTTAATTTAATTCTTTTATAAATTCTTTTAACTTATATATTTATTATTATAATTAATTTATTTAATGATAAAATTATTATTATTATATTATAACTAAATTTTAAATTGAGTTTTAAAGATATTTATAAAGAAATTAATATTATTATTAGTATTTTAACTAGTTAATTATTATGTATTTTTATTTTTTTCAGTTTTATTATACTTTATAAGTATATAATTATATAATTATATTTTTTATTATTATTTAATTTATTAATTCATATAATATTTTTGAATTTATTAAATTTTACTATAAAAATCTTATAATTAATTTTATTATATATTAGATATAATTTGATATTTCTTGTAATTATAAAATTTATTTGTCAAGTTTTGAATTATATTTTTTATTATTTCTTGTTATTATTATCTAAATCAGTTTTTATTAAATTTTCTTAGATAATTATTATTATAATTTATTATTTTTAATTGAATTAATTTATTAATTATTATTTCTATTATTATTATTCTCGTAGTCAATTAAATAAATTTTGCTTTTGAATCTGATTTTTCCTGTATATTTTCTAGATAACAACTATATTATATTATCTTATATAATCTAATAACTATTGTCTTGAAATATAAGTAATTTGTAATAATAATTATAATATCAAATTTCAAAGTAATTTTTACTATTTGTATAATTCTTTTATTTTAATTTGCTGAATTTTTATTATTCATTCAAGCCTTTAATTTCTTTCTATTAGTTGGTTCAATAAATTACTATGAATTTAGTATAACCAATATACTGTACTTTGCTGACTTTAAATTCCAGCTTTGATTCTTTTGAAATACATGTATAAAAATACAATTTCATCATTTTTCGATGCAAATATTTAGAAAATTAATCAACATAACGAGTGCCATAAGAATATTTAAAGTATTATAATGATTCGAATTTTTTTAAGAGATTCCTAATTGTTTACATGATTATGATCTGGAGTTATTAAACAAAAATATCAAAGACACTCTCAAAGCTAATCTAGAATAGTTTTTGTAAAAGCTGTAAAGTTTCAGCACAAAACAAAAAGTTATGTCATATGATTTTTTTTTAAGAACAAAGTAGTTTCATAGAGATATGTTTATTTTTTGAATTTTTCCAGTGCACATTAATCTTGCGATTTGATTGGTTCACCCGTAAAATATCACGGTCTGGGATCTTAAATTTGAATCGAATAAATACAAGTTTACTAAGAGATCATATGTTCATGCAACTCTGTGTTCGAAAAATTAATCACAAATGTCGAATTAGATCGTTATTTTTGAAAAACTATGTTCTTTTTGTTAATTTTAATACTATACCGATGCTTGAGAATTTTTGTTTTCGGAACCAAAAAATGATCGACGGAAACCACAAATTAATGTGTTTACTGAGAACATTAATTTGTAATGTTCGCCAAGATTAATCTTATTTATTAACTTAGATTTTTTGATTTTATAATTGAAAAATATATTTAAAGTATTATTCAATAGAGGAGAACACATTATTATGTTCTCATGTTCTTGAGAACATTGAGAACATTAGATTTCCAATACTGATCCTAACGCTAATTATGTTTTGATTAATTAGTCATCATGGAATCATATCTAAATTAATTTCTTCAAAGATGACTTCTCTGCTATCCTCTTCGTCTATTACTTTTCCAATAAAAACAAATCAAACTGCACGCATAATAAATGACGTACACACCGAAGTATTAGTAACCGGGTTTAATGACCGTATTTTTGTAATACTAACTCAATACGGAAAAGTCGGGAGTTTGGTATATAATGTGTATAGATTAGATTTGTATGAATTCTTGGATTTTTTCATTAATCAATTAAAACATCATCCAGTTACGCACTACTCTAGATTCCCCCTTACCAACCACCTTTCACTCGGATGCCTCCTCGTCAACTACGGAATCATTACCTTTAACAACAACAAACTTTTTATTAGGTTCTTATTCACTAAAATACCAAGTTTATGCATCACTCATTACTTCATTGATTGCACAAGACAATCCAAAAGAGACACGAGAGATTATTGTTGGATTGGCGTTGTTAAAAACGCAGAACAAGATTAAAAAATCATCTCCAAATGATCATACCATAAATTTGAATAATGATGGTGGCGACGATGACGATGATACTACAATTGATAAAGAACTCTTTCACGAGGTTTCTGCTATGATTCGAGAATGTCGCGTTTGGTGACATGATCATGTAATATGTCTCGTTGATTTCAATGTACAAATTAATGAATTATTGAATCGACGAACTTTTCATGAATTAAGTAAACTAAACAACACACACTTGGTTATATGGAAATCCAAGGTTTGATTTCGTAATTAATACCAATAATAAGTAATGGTGCATGAATCAAAATAATTTTTTCCTCGATAAAAACTGGGAGAGGATATAATATTAAGATAAAAATTGAAAATGTGACGAAATAAATAATTTGTCTATCACGTCATTATTATTATCATCATTATCGTCATCCACAAAACAAAAAAGTACTCGACAAAGAAAGAAATATTAAAATAATAATGATGATGATGATGATGAATTTGTGAATATATCATCAAAAATAGTATCAAACATATTTTGACATTCTCTATTCACAACACTACTTCCTCAGTTGTTGCACGAGTGTTATTATTATTATTGATGCCAGAAGTACCAGTATTATCATTGTTATTATTACGTTCATGATGATCATCAACATAAGCGCATTCGCTCTTGCCTTCTTGATTACCACTACCGTCTCGATGAATTTCTCCACATGGACATTGTCCTGCTTCCTCGGTTGAGCCGTAATCGCTAGACCCTTCTTCTATATCTTCCCCGGTAGTGGAAGATATAGGCGTACTGGGCCTTTGAATAGAAGGCGAGGATTCATATGATTCAACTTTTTGTTTGAGAACAGTTCTTTCGGCCTAAATCAAACCCATTATCGGTCTTTATTCGCTAAATGAACAAGAAAATATGCTATAGAAAAAAAAAAGATACCTGTAAAGCTCTACATAGATTCTCCAATTTTGTCTGCTTTTTCTTTGCTTCTTCTATAGTTTTTTGATCTCGTGCTCTCTGAAAAGACCAGTAAACCAATCAAACATAAATATAAATATAAAAATTATATATCTCTCCCCTATCAATATAAATTTTAAGGAAAAATGTTCTGACCTCTTCCGCCATTTCAAATATATTTTTATTCATGGTATCGCATTTGTTTTTAATAGAGGCATTCTCCTTCTCCAATTTTTTCGTTTTTTTCGTCATTTGTTCCATTTCTTTCCGAAAAGTAAGGAATAATTCATTGCTTTTATTTAAAGTTTCTTCAACAGCCTTGAATTTGTCAACATATACATTTAACTGTTTACGCAATTCAGTCTCTGTTTTTGTAAAGGCATCCACTTGATCTTTCAATGAATTCGCCTAAAAATTAAAAAGCAATAAGTTTCAATTATTATTCACAGGGAATTTAGTGATCTACGTACCTTAGCTATCTCCTCTTCTGTAATTTGACGCTGTTGCTGTAGCTTGGCTTCATACAATTGGAGTTCAAGATCTTTCGATCTAACAACGCAGTTGAAATGTTTTTCTCGAAGTTCATATTGTTCCAAAAAACTTCGAAACTTATCTTTCAACCTGATAATTAATAATACTTTATTATGTATGAAAGATAATTAAAGTGAAATGTGACAAATTTTCCATAATGCATACAGTTCATTGTCTTCAGCACGTTTTTTCTTTTCATCCGTATCCTCATCCATCTTTGATTTGATTTCCCAGATAGTGCTTTCGAACTTGCTTGACAGCTCTTCTCGCTTTTGTTGTTCAGTCGAAGCTAAACGTTTACTTTCCTCCTGTAATGAAAAAAAGGATTCTAATAAACATCACGGAGATATGTGATGAATTTTTAATTTCCAGCTCACCTTGATCCTCTTATTTTCCTTTTGAAGTTCTCGACATAGATTTTCCAATTTATGTTTCATCGAATTGGCTTTGGATAAGTCACTCTTAACTAGGAATATCGAGTATATCAGTATGGCATTTCACACGCAAATTTTTTAATAAACATATAATAATTTACCAGCATCTTTCTCTTTTTGTAATTGTTCATTACGTTTTTTCATTTTAGCATGATCCCGTTCGAGGCGTTTCATGTCTTGAAACTGATTTCAGATGGAGAATAAAATTAACAATCCAAATAATCCGATACTTGAATTCTCAGTTCTGAAACTTGAATAACAGATTTACCAGTTCCATATATCTTTGCTGAATAGTATCCAATTTATCGAATTGATCATCTTGCGAATTGATGATATCTTTCATTTCTTTGCTTGCCTTTTTGACAGCTTTTGCTAATAAATTCAAATTTTGCAATTGATTTTCAGAATATATTCTATAACGCAGGCATGTGTGTCGATAAATCCGAGAAAAGGGAACAATAAAGAGGAAAATAAAAGTGGGGTAACTTAAAAAGACGACACTGACTGAATATTAAACAAAAAAAAAGATACCGATAGCTTTTTCTTCCTCATCTTCAATAGACGATTCAGTTTCGAGTTGTGAGATCTTGTTTTGAATCATGTTATTAAGCTCTTGAGGATCTAGTGTTCTTTTTTTGGAAGACGCACCGCCATTTCGTTTGACAGTAGGGGATGCAGGGGGAGTAGTAGGAATCTTCGGAACATTTGGTCCACCATTGTTTACTTTCTCGTGGCTCGAAACGTCAACTTGGGCTTGTTGTTGAGCTTCGTGAGAGGCTGTTGCTTCGGTGGCAGGCATTATTATTAATTTGATCAGTGTTTTTAAAGGGAAAGTAAACAATTCAAAAAAATTCAATTATTTCCAAGGTTAATCTATATACAATTAGTAATTTATGTATTGATAATTTTGTCGAATGAATCCAGGTGATTCATAATGATATCCTGAGATTCACCGATTGCTGCGCAAAAGATTTCTTTATTGTCATGCAATGCAATCAACAAGTTGTTATCATCATTTTCAAAAAAGAAAAATAAATAGGAATATGACAAATTTTTTTCCAAATGTCACAATAAATCTGCTACTAATTGTTCATCAAAGGCAGCTTGTTTCAATATTTTTTCAATGACGGTTCCTATACCTCAAACATAAAACTCTTCCTCCACCCCTTCTATTATTATTATTGTTATTATTATTAATATTAGAGTTAGAGTTAGCATTAGTATTAGCGCTACTACTACTACTACTATTACTATTTCTATTATTACTTCCTCCAATTGCTTTTCTATTAAGTGAGCTAGAATGTTGCTGAAAAATATCATCCTCATCCTCATCATCAGTATCGCTGTGAGGGATTAGGATACGAGGACGACTTGACTGAGAAACGGTTTCTGATGTATTATCTTCCTCATCAACATCATCATCATCATCATCCGAAGAGTTTGGTGATTCAGATGAAGTTGTCGAATTATGATCTTCTTCTGTCTCCCATTCTCCAGTGCTTGCGTTTTCGTTTTCTGTTTCAGATTCAGATGCTTCATTTTCGTCTGATCGGATACGTGATGATGTCAGAATAGATGTTGCACCAAATGTTGAATTTCTTGTCTGCCGCAACCATGAAAGACCTGAAGATGGATCATAAGATCGCGTTGAATTTATTTCTTCTTCATTATCCTCATCTTCGTCATCATCCGAACTTTGTATCGTTAGTCGCACATTTCGGCGACGTTGAATTGGCAGAGGACTTGGATCAGTACTGTCGTTGTCACTTTCTCTGGACACGCGAACAGGACTAATGCTCATTTGTGTAAATCTTCTGGTTGGAAGTTCCGAATTTGATGACATTGTCACCGCGAACGAAGTATTATTCATCAAAATATTAAAGATATTTCCTCGTCTCATCACTTCTGAACCATTTGAACGTGTTGATTCACTCGAGTGTGTCGAATGAGTTGATTCACTATCATGCTCTTCAAACACTTGCTGTTGATTATCGATTATATCATCTACATCATCTACAGCATCATTTTGACTTTCACTGGTATAAGAATCATCTGATAAAATCTCATCTGTTGTTCTTCGATCAATGAAAGGATCATCCAAATCATAATCCCAATTATCTCTAGCATCGTCCGCCATTATCTCTCCTTCACTATCTGTTATGTTGCCATCTTCTTCTTCTTCTTCTTCTTCTTCATCATGATCACCATTTTCACCACCCTCATATACAAGATATTGTGAGCCACAATTACTGCAACGTGATCCAACAACTAATAATTTGATAGTAAAACTTTTCTATAAACTTTTTGATACACATTTAATTCGTCATCGTTTGTTAACACTTGCCTTCCCATGAGCATCTGGAACAACGTCTAGGTTGTATTAGAAAAATTCTTCTTTTTAGTGTCATCAAAAATTAAAAAAACAAGATAAATTGAGAAATCTTACCTTACACCGTCCGACGCATCTAATATTACGGGAGCTTGTTCAATGATTATATTCTCCCACGCATCCTCAAGACTGTTGAAAATCTCTTCCTTGGTTTTTAGCCGTTGTTTAGCAATATGTTTTTCATCGGGTGGTAATCTTTCAATATAGGTTTCAACTTGTTCTTTAACAACAAATGATAAGGCTGGTCGTTGCGTGATTTTCATTCGGCAAGTTGGACACTCCCGTCTTATTTTAAGCTTTTCGATAAACATTGAGAAATTAGATTGTGAATGAAATAACGTATTACGTTCAGAAAATATTTCAACTTCAAACAAACCCAATCCCTCAAACATTCATAGCAGAAAGTATGACCGCAAGAAATAGTACATGGATTTGACATAAATTCAACACAAATAACACAGGTAAGTCCTAAATACCAAGTGACAATATTTAATATTCAAAGCAATACAAGTAAACCTAAAACGTAAATTTTACCAGGCTTGAGTTTCTTGCTTTCAGCTTGCAAGGATTCAATGACTTGGTCTTTAAAGGCGACTTCAGCATTAAGCCGGGAAATTTCCTTTTTCAAGGCGGCAATTTCCTCCAAAGCCGTTTTCAAAGCCGCTGCCTTGCTTGACTCCAGCTTGCTTTCTTTTGAAGGCACTGATTTATAAATGGGTGACTTGATTGGTTCGCTATCCGTAGGTTCGTCATTATCTGAATTATTATTTTTTTTATTTTCATTGATGACAAGAGCATCAATAGCAGGTTTGTGACAATGTATAGACCGAAAACGTTTACGCTTGTGCTCGTGAGAGCTGTTTGTATTATTACTGGTTAATTTTTCCAAAGAATTAGTAGTAGCAGAAGATGACGCTATCGTATTCTCAGCAGTTGCTCCTTCCTCGTCTTCATAGGTGATTTGTCGCTTTGCCTTTAGTTTTTTATCACGCGC
The DNA here is from genome assembly GCA_910591765.1 of Ambispora leptoticha. NCBI lineage: Eukaryota > Fungi > Glomeromycota > Glomeromycetes > Archaeosporales > Ambisporaceae > Ambispora > Ambispora leptoticha. Next base: position 26,777 of record CAJVPS010000142.1, on the reverse strand, counting down.
CATATTCGTTGAAGGTCAAACAAATTATTCGAAAGTAGTTAAAATGTTTGTATTACACAAGCCCGCCAGGATGTATGTTCGAGCATGTGATACATATGTCAAACAAAAACGGGACATATCCGTTTTTGCTATTTTTTATTGGCCGACATTACAAAAATTAACGCGAATCGAATAAGTTTCGCTGAAATTAAAGATATAATGCAAAATAAATAATTTTAATTAATAGGTTAAAGAATAAAATTATAAAGATATACGGTCAGGGTGCAAAATGTAGATATTTAATTCTAATACACTAGCCTCTAGAATAAGGAGTCGGCATCCGTTATTGATCACGTGACCAAACGCCGTTCATCGACGTAGTTTCGTAACATTGTTTCACCATGGCTAGGGTATTAGAAGTTGCAATAAGTTGCGACTTGCAATAAATTGTAGCAAGTTGCAATTTTTATTAAATTTTTTAATAAGTTACAATATATAGTTGTAATATAAATATTGTAATATAATAATTACAGCTATCATCTTTATATATGACTAGTTATTTTATTATTTTAAGCAATTAATCTGATAATATTATTTCTATATCTTTCATCATATCATAAGATATAGTATTTTCTAATTATTCTTTAACTAACTATACTTTTCTGATATTTGTAATTTCATTAACTTGAATAATAATATTAAAATCTTTTAGTAATTCAGTTAAATCTTGATCATTTCTTTTATATTTTCTGATTAGAATAATTATTTTTTCTATCATTCTGACATTCTAATCAGCTATTTAATTAGCAAGAACTTTAAAAATCTAAATTAAGTTATCTAGATTATTATTGTTATTATTATTCAAAATTATTTAATTATCTTCTTCTTCTTCTTTAGTTTCTGAGTTACTTTCTTCTGGATCTGTTTAAGTATTTTTTTTTGAATTAAAATAATTATTATTTTTTTCTGATTCTAGAATTAATATAATTTGAATAGAAGATGTTAATAAATCTTTTGAATTCTTGATTTCAGAATAATATCTATTAATATTACTATTATTAAAAGAAATTCTTAATTATAATTATAAAATAAAGTCTTGATAGATGAATTTTTAATAAAAATTATTTAATTAAATCAAGTTATTCTTCTTAAATATTAATATAGTTAAAGATAAAAATATTAACTAGTTATATTATTTTTTGTCTAAGATAAGTAATATATATCTCACTTAAGACAAGTTAAATTAATTCATAAAATAATAAATATGTGATTTGATTAATTGATACTACTTTAATATTTTTTATAAGTAAATAAAATATTTAAAATTATAAAGTAAAGTCAGATTAAAGAGAATAATAATAAGGATAAAAGTATTGAAGGGATATTCTAATAGTAAAATTAGAATCTTGATATACTTATAAGTGATAATTAATAGATAATCTAATAAAAAAAATAATAATTAGTTATAAAAACTCAAAATATAAATATTTATTAATTATAAATAATAAAAGAAAAGGATATAAAAGAATATAAAAAGAATATAAAAAAGAGTATAAATATAATAAGATACTATATATAAAGAAAATCTTTTTTCATAGAGAAGATATTAAAAATATATTATAATAAATCAGTAAGTAGATTTTTACTTGAATTTATCTTAATGATATTAAATTAGAAGAAAATAAATTAATTAAAGGTAAAGAGAAAGGAATTAGATTATACTTTTAATAATAATAAAGATTTCTAAGATCTATATCAATATTTATAAATATTATCTTTAATAAAGAAATAATAAAGAAATAATAAAATAATAAAAAATAAAGTAAATCAAGAAAATTATAAAGATTAACTAGTAAAGTTACTAATAATTAATATAATTTAAGACTTAAAGTGATTTAATAATAAAGCTACTATTAATTAAAGAAAGTTATAACTAAAAAAAAGTAAAAACTAAAGTAAATAATAAAATAACTAATTAAAAAGAGTATAACTTATTTATAATAAAGATTTTTTATTCTTAAAATAATAAAATAAATAAAAATTATTATAGTATTATTAGTCAATACTATTTAAATATATATATTATTATAAAAAATTATAATCCATTATTATAATATTAAAAATATCAAAATTATATTTCCATAGATATTTATATAAATATTTTTGTGAATATTTTGTAAATATTTTTGATCTTTAAAATATTTATGTTTATAGTTGTCATTCTAAATATTATTATTCTATCAAAAATTAAAAATATTCTTTAAATATACTATTCTATTATATATATAAAAAATATATTACATATAATCCAAAAATATAGATCTTAAATAAAAGAAATAAGATATAATATTTAAAAATAAAAATATAATAAAAATAAATATAGGAATAAAAATAAATATATAATATAAAAATAGTGATAATTATATAATAAATTATAAAATTATAGAAAAATAAAATTTCATATAATCAAGAAAAAATTATAAAATTAAGAAATTTTATATCATTATAATAATAATATTTTTACTATTTATTATTACTATCTTATAAAAGTTAATTTTATATTAATAATAAAAATTAATATAAAAAAATATATTTATAAATATTATCATTTAATATCTATTAAAATAATATAAGTTTTTATTAAACTATTTAAAGAAAATTTATTATTATCTTTTAAAATAACAAAATAAAAATTAATTTAGATATTTTAATAGTTAATTATATTTTTAAAATTATATAAATAATCAATAAATTAGTTATAATTAAAGATTATAATTTTTTCAAAAAAAATAAATAAAACTTATATTTTTAATATATCTTTTTATTAATTTTACTAATTTAAATTTTACTTTTTAGATTAATTAACTTATTATTTTTATTTAATTTAAATATTATATTAATATATTATTAATTTATATAATAAACTTATTAAATTTTATTATTAATTCTTAGTAATTTTTGTTTTATATAAAGAAAATAAAGTTAGATTTATTTAAATTCTTTTAAATTTAATAAAAATCTGAAATACTTAAAGAATATTATTAAATATTATAATCTATTTTATTTTTTAGATCTTAATTATCTAATTATTCAAATATATATTTTAGATTAAAATATTTATAATTCAGTAAAATATAATATAACTTTTCTTTTAAATAAGTTATTAAAATAAAATAAGTATAAAATTTCTTAAAAAATATAATCTGGTATATTAATATCCATATCTTGATTTAAAAGATTTTTATTTGTATAATACTAAAATCATATGCAATGATTCAAATAAATTTATTTTCATATAGTAAAATAATTATATATAGATATATTTTTTTTTGTAAAATTTATCAATTTCTTATATCTAATTCTTACATAAATTGAACTTCCACATTACTAATAGCAAATAAAAAATAAATAGTATTAAATATTTATAGATACTTTTCTAAGGCTATATTCATAAATAAATAAAATAAAAATATATTATTATATAAGCAAATTAATTTAGTTTTGGAAATTGTTGAAAGTATGATTAGAATTATATTGTTTGATTAGAATTAGTATAATGATGACATATTTACATTATATTAAAATCTTGAATGATTTAAATTTCAATTAGATAAAGATATTACATCACTTTTATGAGCTCATATTATAAACAGCAACAAGATAGAATAACAACTTTCCACATCTTTCTTATGATAATTTCTTTTTAAATATAAGTGTATACTTTTCAAGTGGCAATTTTTTCAAATATTATAGTGGTTGAACTATTATTATGGATAAGAAGAATAAAGAAATATCTTTTATAAGTTACTAAATAATATTACATTTTACTATTATTATCTTTATTATCATTTTGCTAATCTAGAGAGCAATAATAATATTTCACATCTTTCAAAAGTTTTTCTTGATGAGTCATATTGTTATTTGTATCACATATCACTGAAAATATAGATATCTTACAAGAATATCATTTTAATATAAGAATATGATCCATTATTAATAATTTTTAGTACAATTATCATTTTTCAAAATGATAGTAGTAATAAGATATATGGTAAGCTTGTACCAAATTCTATTTATCTTTAAAATTCTATAATTAAATCTTCTGGAACTTGAGAATAAAAATAACATAATATTGAAGAATGGAATAATATTCCAGATATTATTAAAGATGCTAATATTATTCCTAACCAAGTGAACTATTATGAAAACTTCAATATTAATATTTTTGAAAATCTTTTTATAATACTTTATAAGATAATTAATAAAATATATGACTAAATACATATTCATATAGATGGTACATGTTATTATAAGTGAAGAATTAAAAATATCTCAAACTCAAGTATCAAAAAAAATAAAATAGCTAACTAGTTAATAACTTACAAAATTTTTTTCTGATAGACTATGCAAATCTAAGTTTCTAGAACTTATACAGAAAAATAAAGAAAAAGTTCTATTTGCTTGTGTTAAGATTGCAAAATAATATGATCATGAAATTTTTTTTACGTTTTCTTATCATTATGAGCTTTAGTTAATTAAGAGTATTTGGATAGTAATAAAAGATGAGATAGCAAAATCAGATTCACATTTAAATCTCTTAGATATTAGAAACAAGTTTTTAAAGAAAAAATAATATCAAAAATAATAATAGAATTATGGAAAAGAGTGCTTACAAGAGCCAAAAAATATAAAGAATCAGATAATAATGTAATTTTATTAAATGAAGAAATAGATGATAATAAATTTTAATAAAATTTTTATAGTATAATAAATCTGAATACCTATTTGTTTTTTATTTTTTTTTAAAAAAAATTTATATGTAGAAACTGATTTTATTAAGATTATTATGAGATATGGATATTTTTATATCAAACCATATAATAAATAAAAAATTAGCATAATATAACTTTGAATTTTTAAATAAAAGATTATATGTAATTTAAAATAAAAATAAAATATATAATAAATCTATTTTAATATAATATATTAATAAGAATATTAAATTAGATCTGAAGCTAAGTCAATTTCTGATAAGAAAGTTACTATAATTATAAAATTCATTTTTGAAGAAATAATTTATAGATATGGATGTCCTAAAGAAATTCAATTAGATAATAAATTAGAATTTATTAACAAAATAGTTATAGAAAAAAAAATTTTTTTTAAGATAAATATAAATTTGAGATCTTTTTTAATAAAAATATTATATTATTTATAAATCTTATATATTTTTCATAAGAATAAATTAAATATTATACTTAATTATATTATTATTTAATAGATTTTGAAAATATAAAAATTTTTAATATTATTATAAATATTAAGCTCTTGATATTACTTTATTATTAGAATTAATTATTAAAGATAAGAATGAATATTTTATTAATTGATATATACTTTTAGTATTTTTATAAGCTAAAAATTTTATTATATATTTATTTCTATTCATTCATTTTGATTAAAATATATTAATATTTGTATTATAATAAATATAATAAATATTATTCTAATTTAAAATTTATTGAAAAATATAAGTATAATTAATATCAAGCTAAATATGATTAATTATAAAAAAAAATTTATATTAATAATAAAAGTTTTAGTAATTATTTTAGTAAAAAGTTATAGGACTAAAAATATCAAATATAATTATAACTAATAAGAAGAGACAAATTCAAATATATAATAAATACAATTAAATATTAAATAGAAAGAATAAGAGAGAAAGAATAAGAAAGAAAAAGAATAAGAAAGAAAAAGGTAAGAAAGAAAGAATAAGAGAAAGGAATAAGAAAGAGAAAAACTAATTAAATTTTTTTAGAAAGAAAATAATAATATATAAGAATAAAATTATATATAGATTATATAATACGTAATAATCTGCTAATACTATATAATTATGATATAAATCAGGTGATAAATAGTATATCACTTATTAGATAATTATATTATCATATATTTTATATTTTATTGATTATTATATTTATTATATATATTATAAATTATTAATTAATATTAATTATAATTTAATTAATTTTATATTATATAATTAAATATATTTATTTTTTAATTTATATATTTAAATATATATTTATATTTTAATTTATAAATTTATATATTTATTTTTTAGGATATAAAATATATAAAATTATATTTCTAAGATATTTTAATATTTTTATAATATATAATTTTATGTTTAAAAAGAATTTTTATCTTATAAATAAAGAGTAATTTAATTTAATATTCAGATTAAATAGTTTAATTTAAAAATAACTTCTTAATTATTATAATATTATAATAAATAAGTATTATTAAATTATAATTAATTAAAATTTTAGCAATTTTAAGTTATAATATTATAATAAATAGAGTATTATCATATTGCAATAGTTATAATATTTATTATTAATTTAATTTAAGATTTAATTTAATTTAGATTTAATTTATAATTTTATCTTATATTATATATTTTATATAATTTATTATAAAATATTAAGATTTAAAAGTAATAATAGTAAAAAAATATAATAATAAAGAATTATTATTAATAAATTTATCTAAATCCTATTTATTTTTAAGAATTATCTTTATAATTCAATATTACTTAATATAAAAATTTTGTATTCAAAAATTTTTTATTATATTATAAGTAATATTTAAAGAACTAATAATAATTATATTTATTTATAATTTAATATATATATTACTTTCAATTATAAATTATATTATATTATATATTTATGAGAAAATTTATTATTTTATAAATAAAAATAAAATTTATAATTAATATATTATAATATATTAAAAATTTTAAAAAATTTTACAACTAATTATAATTAATTATAAGTTATAATTATTATAACTAACTATAATTAATCATAATTAATCATAATTATCATAATTAATTATAATTATTATAATTAGTTATAATTATTATAATAAATTATATTTATTAAAATAACTATAAAAGTTTTTAATTATTAAATAAATAATATTTTAATATCTAGTAATTAAAATTATATAAAATATTACTTTTTAATTCATCAGATCTAAATGAATTAAATAATAGTATTTTCATAATATTCTAATTACTAAATATTAAATTATTATCAAAAGTTATATAAAAATATTACTATTTGATTCATCAAATCTAGATAAATTAAATAATAATATTTTTATAAATATTAAAGAAAATATTTAAGTTTAAAATAAATTAACTTATCTAAATATTATATAATATAGTAATTAAAATCTAATAATCTTAATATCATTAAATTTTCTAGATTTTTGTGATTTTAATGTGATATTTAAAATTAAAGTTATTTATTTAAAATTATTTAATAATATAATATCTAAAATTATTACTATTTGAATTTCACACAAGAAATAGTCTGATGTGAATAATGATATGTTAGTTTCAATACTGCTCAAGCATGGTTACATTATCATTTCTAAGATATTTTGCTGTTCTCAATATAAAACAAAGCTTGATAGAGATATTAATGATGCTTGCAAAATTCTTCTTCAATATCTTACAAAAAAAGGAGTCAGCTTAGGCTGACGCGGAACCTATTTCTTTACAGAACTTTTTATTATCTAATTTAGACTTTGCTTAATGTGGAGTTTTATTAGCGATAGTGAATTGTTGTTGATCAATATATAATGATCACGGGCTGACCAAAAAGTTCTAATTTAAATTTAAATACACAACAAAATTCCGTTTTCAGTAAAATATTGCAGTCGAGAAAAAAACATTTCTATTTATTAGCGTTTAATTTTGATAGATTTAAAACATGTCGACGTTGGAAGAATATCTAAACAAAAAATATGGTACATTACCTGGTGGAAGAGTTTCAGCAACCACCGAAGCCACAAAAAAAAAAAAAAAGAAACGTAAAATAGAGGGTGTGACTTCCGTTCCGACTGAAGGAAAAGGTTATGCAATCATTGATGAAGAAGAAATCACTAGTCAATGGAAAAAGGTTGCCTCCGCTGACGAAGATGAACTAAAGGGTGTGTAGTTTGGAGGAAATCCATAAATATTATACTGCATTCATTAATTGATACTTTTAATTCCAGAGTTGGCTGCTATAGCTGAAACAGAATCAAATGCAAGCAAATGGAAAAAGATTACAGATTATGAGGATGAAGACGAAGTCCCGCAGATTGGTAAACATTTTTATGACTTATTAATCTCTACGAGAAATTTCATTCGCGACGAAACGATTAAATTTTGACTATTCAATGAAAATAGCACAAATCATTGACGAGACAGCGTCATCAATAAATTCAGAATCAACAAAACGAACTAAAATAAAACGAAGTAGATCGCCTTCATCATCACCTGCCGGGAAAATATCCTCCTCTTCTACTATGATGTCAACTGGACTGCAGTCTGCGGAAAAGGTACGTAAAGAGCACGAATTACGACAAAAAGAAATTAAAGCGGAACTTGAGAGAATGGATCCAGAGTTATCGGGTCGGAATGCTCAAACGGTATATCGTGATAAAACGGGTATGCATTTATACATGGTTTCTTTTGTCCATATATCTGTTACCATTATACTAATCAATAGTCGGATAATTTTGTATTGCCTAGGAAGAAAAATTGATATAGCTGCTCAACGTGCTGAGGAGCGTAAAAGAATCGAGGAAGAAGAGAAATTAATGAAATGGGGTAAAGAAGAAGAAAGGCGAAAAGAAGAAGAATTGCGTAATAAACCCTTAGCCATGTATGTTCAATTAATGTAATAAAAATTAATCATATATTAATTAAATATTGCATGAATATATTTGAATTATAGATATAAAGATGACAGAGATCTGAATGAAGAACTGAAAGCAAAGGAACGTTGGAATGATCCTGCTGCGCTCTTCTTATCAAAAGTAAGAATTCATCGTTTTAGCCGTTTTCATCATGGAAACTTGAATTGATAATAAAAATTTTCCAGAAAAAGAAAACTGGCCAACTTAAACGACCGAAATATGAAGGACCACCGCCGCCACCTAATAGATTTAATATTCAGCCAGGATATCGATGGGATGGAATAGGCAAGAAAATTTACTACCTTTTCTCTTCATAGGAATATCATCATTCATGTATTGAAGTATCCGAATAATTATTTTTTTAAATAGATCGATCCAACGGATTTGAAAGACAATATTTTGAAAGACAATACAATAGAGCTGCTTTAGAGAAAGAAGCATACAGTTGGTCAGTTGAAGATATGTAATTAATTGCCCCAATAAAACTGACGGTTGCTCGAGTGTTAAGGTGAATTATCCAAATTTGGAACCATAATTTGAGATGCTACGAAAGGTATGAATCACATGCGGCGTGATTTTACATATTAATTGTATCATCTTTTTAGAGAATCATGAGTGTGTTATGTATATCAACATATCAGAAAGCTATTCATTTCTTTTTCAGGTATGTCATCTGATTGCATTAAACTAATTAATTGTACGTTCAACAGTAAAAGATATAGCTCTTGTATCTATTTATAGTTACGATATACATGTATATATTTGGCATCGGTATTTTCATCACTTTAATAAAATTGTTCTTTTTTGATGAAACCCACGCCTTAAATAATTTGGATTACAATAAATAGAGTATATTAAGTTAAATGGTTTAATTCAAGTATTGTCTCGAATTCATAATTTTATAATTTAGCAACATCATTGCCGTTTCTCGTGACTCCCAGTTCCAACAATTTTCCGAAAGCAGATGCAAAATCATTAAAGAAGGCTTTTTTATCTTGTGCATATATATTCACAATCTCTCGGAATTTTGGATCAATAATTAAAGCCATATCCGCCGGTAACATCATTAATTCATCATCCTCATCTCTGAATTGTATGTTACCATTGACATCTTTAATCGACCAAGTTTTATTTTTCAAAAGAATGAAACTATTATTGGTAATAATTAATTAATTAATTAATTAATTAGCTATAAATATTAACACAAATAGATATATATGTATGATATTGTGGCGGGAAATACATTATTAGTAATCCGCCACAATACCCACCTCCACCCCTTTACCTTATGTAATACATACAATTGATTTGAAAATCGTGTGGGTGTATAAGTCCATGGACCATCATAACCTGATCGATCTTTGTGACATCGACCGATTGTATGAGCACCCATTAATGCAACAATTTCGCTGAGAAAATGCCAAAATAATATTTTTTTTTATTAAAGTATTGTTTTTTTTTAAGTAAGATTAACCGGAAAAAGCAATAAACTTACCGATCAGTGAAACCCATTCGATAGAACACATCACGAATATGTTGTTGCGTATGGGCAGCATCAGGTAAACGACCATTCGGTGGACAATCACTCTCTTGAGTCTTATCTGTTCGACCTGGTTTCCATGGAACAACTGGTCCTCCCATTTCTTCAATAGCAACAACTCCAGCTAATGTCCATAAATCAGCATCTAATTGGTTATTTCATGCAAACGAAGTTATTTACTTGGCGTGACGATAATGAAAAAGAAAAAAGAAATATTCTCTGTAGTTTATTTTATCTCTAGTGCGTACAAGATATCCACGGAAACTTATGTTTTATAGGTTCGAGAAACTTTCTAGCGTATTCTAAACCGGCATTTGCAGGGTCGCTCGCTTCCATGGCGAATCTCATTGTTGCACCATTAGAACCTCCAGTATTGGTATGCATATCGTAAGTGCCAGCGGCATGCCATGCGAGTCTTACAAGTACTGGACCAGTTGAGCCGTCGTCATAACCAGGCTGTGGTAGTATTTGTTTAATGGAATCTCGAACTGCGTTGTAATCTTTTTGGTGGTTAGACATTATTTAATTTTATTTACTTATTTAAATATGTAAGATGATAATTATTCAATGTTAATTACAAGAGCAGATCTTTATATATAAAAATAGTGAACAATGAATGTGCCGAAAGGAGTCTAGTCCTGGTAGCAAATTAAAGTCTGTGATACACCTTAATGCTGGCAAGCTTTATCGATCTTGATGTCGGCTGGAATTAAATTATTTTCCTCTTTCTTGAATATCCACTCGTTCGCTCCCAATAATACTCTAGAAAATCACATTTATCCTGTACACCTAAATTAGTTTTACGTAATCTACTCATTTGTCCAACTAAGTTTATAATCTGATAGCCTGTTTGGTCTTCATGAGTTAATGTTGCCGCTCTTGCAGCTGAATATGGCGTTAATGTGGCGGTGGATGTGATAGTAAAAGATGATGAAGATGGCGATTCATCGGCTGCTAGGAATTTTACGTTCATTTGATTTTTAAACTAATACCTAGAGATTGTTAATATCAACCAAGAAAACGTTTTTACACTTCCACTAGTAGTATGATTAAATCACCTCACTGCAAAGTCTTAGAAAATGCCAAAATTTATTTCCTGCTGTATAAGTTGGCGAGAAATTTTCATATTCATATCTGTCATCAATTATTCATAAATAAATCATGAATAACAAGTAAATTAATTAAAAAAAAAGATTGGTATAAAATAGTACGAGTTCTTACTTTACGTTCAGAATCAATATCTGAAAATCTTCAACGGGCAATGATAAATCCCTGAACACTGGATTAAATTTCAATAGTGCACGACCATTTGATGTTGTGGCCTGCGAATTTATTAGTCAATTGATGCATAAGGATAAAATGATTTGGTTATACGATTATAAAAATTTACCTCGGGAAAAACAACAATAGGTCCCATATCATTGGATTTTGCCAACTTTGATAATTCTGTTATGCTATATGTTTTAACTCCTGATGGCGGATTTAACTCTGGATATTGACCGGTTATCTTAATGGCAGTCCATAGCGAAATAGGACGCAGTGTATTAGTCGATACATAGAACTCTGTGAAAACGGGATCATACCTTAAGAATATCATTGAAAGAGAGTCAGAGTTATTTTAGAGTAATCTGTTTACTGATTTTTGCAATCATGATCAACCTGAACGCTAGGTAAATCAGTTCAACATAGGATGTCCAATTTGACACGATCACGTCACCCGATTTTAAACGCGTCGAGTCAAAAGCGCCGCGACTTTTTAATGTATTTACTCTCCTGTGAAGAAAGGTAAAGAAACATCAGCACCAACTTAGTTTTTGTAAAAGTCAAATTGGCCAAGTGCTTACCCGCGACGTAAAGAAACGCGTTCGGTACGAATCCAATAAAATCCCATAAAGAAGAGTGCGATTCGCGCCAAAAGACAAGTAAATAGATAATGATAAACTCTATATACCATTTTCACTTTTATCTTTCATGTAAAAAAGAATTTTAATAATGCGAATGAAATTAACGACAACAAAGGTAACCCACTAAAAGTAGCCCCAAGACATCGACAATTAGAAAGAGTAAGAGCGCTGCAAGTATGACCAGTAAAAATTTGGCGAGCCCGAGAACAGGTTTTATTAAAAAGGATAATATTTTCCCAATTGCTTCAAAGAGATTTGATTCTTGTCTTGAAGGCTTTAACAGTTAAAAATAAAGTATTGGAAAAATGTACAAGGTTGAAAAAATGAACATGAACTCAGCGGAGGAAGCATAATTATTACCACGGGTGGCAAAAAAGGTTGAATGCCAGTACCACTATCCTGAATTGAAAATTCATGAAATTTCGAGGAATGCTTAATAGAATATCTCAAGGGACAATAGTTTCAGACACATACTCTCCAACGCGAATATTTTTCCATTGCTGCAAAGTTAAAAGTGCGATTTTTCAAATTCGCGATTTTTTCATTCTGATTGGCATATCATTCCAATATTACACAAAGTTTCATTTGAAAAAAAATATACCACACGATATGCCATCTTTTGTAAATTCAACGCCGCTTATCACGCTCGCAAAAAAAAGAATAACTCCTCAAAAATTAGCAGCTGTGCAAAAAAAATGGGATCCTTCCTTTTTTGTGCCTACTTGTAAAATTGATCCGGAGACTGGTGCCAAACACTGGCGAAAGCCGAGAATTAGTAAACGCTTGCAAGCTGATATGAGGAAAAATTGTATTTATCTTGGTATTGACCCATTGAGTATTGGTTTGCCCGAGAAACCTGATAGGAATCCACCTAGAACTAAGCCACCAAAGGGGAATAAGGCTGATAGGTTGAAGCCAATTAGGTCAGTTTTATTGATAAGCATATATTTTTTTCTTCAATTCTTTAATAAATGATGATGAATAATAATAAAACGAAAATTAATCATATATATAGACAAGCGAAAATTCAAAAAGCGATGGAAGATATGCCAAAGACTATCGAAAAATGGAAAACAGTATGTTAATTTTTTTTTTATTAAACATTATTATATACACGTATCGGTATTTAATTTATTTTGATTAATGCACACAACGTAAATTAGGAAAAACGTACCGAAAAGCAAAAGAGCAAACCATCATTACCATATTAATCTTATATAGATGTATCAAAAAAAAAATACAAGTAGGCATTATCGTTATGTTAATATCATACTCATATGAGTTTCAATTGATTGACGATATTTCACCTTAAAAGAGTATTACACAGCATTCTCAATGTTTATTATTTTCAAAGTATCTGATGATTGAAGAATAATATGGGACACACAAAAGGATTAAATACACAGGTAGTGAATACTCATCAATAGTAAAAATACAAAATCTATAATATTGTTGTTATTATTATTATTATTATTATTAGTTATTATGCAAATGCTTATTTGTGGAATGTATTTTTGCACAAAGTGGGAAACTTGAATAAACGATTTATTGATCAGAAAAAATGATAACAATAATAAAGTAAATAATACTCTGATCATCCTATTTCTTCGTCATCCCAAGCCCATCCGGGACTTCGATTTGGGGGGTTGGATTTTTCGAGTTGACGCGATTCATAATCCGTGTTATTGAGATGAGATGATAAAAAGTTTGTGGTGTTCCCATTTGAAGAGAATAAAGAAGAATTAGTATTTCCTTTCCTTGTACTTGCCAAAGAAAAGTTTGACGTTGATTTGCAGTCTATTGAAGGAGCAATTTCCAATGGAGGCTTGGTCGTTGCATTATTACCAGCTTCATCGTCTTCAATTTCACCATCCTCCGTTGACGATAACGATGCCTCGGCGCCAACGCAATTACCATTTGGATTATTATCTTCTTTTGGAGCGATTGAATTACTTTCATCGGTAACTTTATCCTCTTCAATTTTGACCTCCTTATCAGCCTCCCCCTCATCATCATTAATAACTTCCAGATTATTATTGGTGTTAACGTGACAATTCCTATTCATTAATACTAGTTCGGGTTCGGAAATTTCTTCATTTTTCTTTCTTTGCACGGTTAAATCCATGATAATGTCCTTTGTGTTAATGGAGGCAATCTCTTGACTTTCATTTATTAATTTTTCTTCTTTTATTCGTTCTCCTTCACAACATGAACCCCCTCCATCTCCTTCTGATAACGGTGTTATCGTATCCTGTTTTGGAATATGATCCCATGGTATCACTGAGGCTTTTCTTGACCTTTGCCCATTATTCAGTGTGAGTTCCAATCTCTTAACTAATACATCATCACCCTCAGGATTACCAAGTCCTTCTAGAATATCCAATAACATTTCATACTCTCTACAGGATTTTTCATATAGATCAATCTTTTCTTGGGTGTGCGTCTTCAGATGATAAGTGATCGCATTTAAAGCAAGATTTATACGTTGTTCAGAAGGTGTGTCTAATATTGTGCTGTCTTTGTTATTATCATAATTATTATTAGTATTATTGTTGTTATTATTATTATTATTATTATTATTATTATTATTTTTATTATTATTGTTATTATTATAATTATTAACGTGATCTTCAGTGGAATTAGAATTTTCGGTAGGAGTGAAAAACGATGCTGTAAGCATAGGGAAAAATGACTCGTCGAAGTCTGTAGAATGATGAAGGCTGTCCGATTTGAATATGGATAATATGATAACGTTAATGAAGCTTTTTACAATCAAGAAAAATCAATCGAGATCTTTTCTTATATCTTGCCTATTTATATCGAAACATTCATGCAAATACTCTGATCCTTGACCGGGAATAATATTAAATGGTATTGGTATTACATCATCCACAGATTCCATTATCGTCTTAGTCTATGATACAACAGAAATCAAGATAAGTAATAAATCGATAATTTCTTCAAACAGCAAAAATTATGCCTTAAAGCATGATTTATTTGTTTACTTACTCACATACTTATTAGTTAATTATTAGCCTTACCTTCTTTTTAGTGCTTCTTCCACCACTGGTTGATCCTTCAACATCTTTTCTTTTCTTTCCGATACCATTTTGCGAATCAGATTTATTATATCTCGTCCGTAGATTTCTTGAATCAGCAATATCATTAGTGCTAGCTCTCCTGTACCTCGGCTTATTTAAGATTTCGGAAGTAGTAGCCTGGTCATATCGCCACACGGAATTTAAATCTCCCAGTTGGTGAACACTTTCTTCATCAAACACATTCGATTTCTTTTTTTGTTTATTGGAATTATTGTCACCAGTAGTGGTGCTACTTACCGCTGCCGCAAGTAAAGAAAGCCCGTCGATTACGGGCGTAGTATTTTCCGTGACAATTTCGTGGTTTATTATCGAGATATCTCCTTTTATCTCATCTGTCAGAGTTTGAAATCTATTCAATACTTGATTCAATGTCGGTGTAGAGACAAATGCTTGTGCTATCGTACAAAAATTGTCATTTGACGATGGCAGAGATGTTGACGACGATGATGGTAAAGGATTGACAGAATTAATATTGGCCGACACGGTAGGCCCACCGATGACTATTCCAATTAGGTCTTGAAAGATTGCACATGATTCTTCCACAATTAACGGGGCAATTTCTTTCATTTCCTTCATTCCATTTCCTATTTAAGAACGAATAAGGAGGGCAAATTATTTTATTGTAACAATGGGGTGGCGTAACCTGGTAATTATTTATCGGAAGAAATTCTTACCTGGATGTTGCCTTGCGTAATTCGCGGCAATTACTTTAAGCATGGCTTTTTGCACCGAACTAAAATAGGCCGAGGCTATGCTCGCGGGATCACAATATAGAAAGACATCCGCAGCAGGTGACTAAATGCAAGACAAGAGCTGTCTTCAATGGTGGTGAATGCTCTTGATGGAAACGACGACAAAGTAAAGAAAGTGTAACGCGCATAACTTACTGCGAACCAGCCTAGCACTGTTTGACCATTCCAATTCATATACTTGGCGATCGTGCTGACCAAGTCACTTGAACTAGATATATATGGGATAAACCCCTAAGAAGCGATCGCTTAAAATGAGTATTTTTAATCTTGATCTGGAGCAATTCTAGCCACTAGTGTTATTTCTCAAAAGAAAATACCTTGACTTGTATAACCAAACCGCGATCTAGACCTTCTTCGCGTACCCCGAATAGAATACCTTGCGATGGTGTGTCATCGCTGATCGTAGTTGGTTTTAGCCTGACAAACACATCTAAGCAGAGTTGTTGGTGTGTGAGATGATTTGGTCTGTTTACCGTTAAGGAAAAGTTTTACAAAAAATATATACGCAATAGATTCTAATAAGAAAAGAGAGATTTAAAACCAAAAGATTACCTTTTGGAAATAGAATTGTAGGCATTGCTCGAGTTCCCTCTGTATGTGTGTGTGTTATGTATGTGCGTAATAGCAACAGCTCATTAAAAAACCGTGATTCGATCAATTGTTTTGCCACATTTTTTTGGATACAATAAGTAGGTTCGGGTAGAAACGGAATAAATTCAATTTTTCGTAAGTATGGCACCATGGTCTAGTCGTGTGATTCTCGCTGTCGATGTCAGAGGTCATTGGTTCAATTCCCGATAAAAGCTTCAGTAGATTACTTTGTATTCATTAAATTTGTTATCTCAGATACGCGTTTCATCTGAAATCTTGTAATAAATTTGCTTTTTAAGTTATCGCGTTTCTTCCTTTGTTTAACCTTCCCCTTTGAATCAAAGTTTCCATGTCATCGCTACCAAAATTGCGCTCGCGTCAAAAAAATCAAGAGCAACAGACCGCGGTGGAACCAACAACAGACCCCCAAAATGCAGCAATCCCACAAAAGAATCCACAGTCCACGCAAAAGGCCCAACCTTTGCGTCGGCAGCGAATCGTGCGTCAACCAAGCCTCTGGGAAAGAATCTTTAGTGCACCTTTAGATTATCTAATAATGATAATAAACGACTATGATTCATTTGACTGGGATGCGTGGAGCCCTTTCTTGAGGCATGTTCTCATTTAATCGCACACGAAATTATCTTAATTTAATTAAACGAAAATATTTATAATTTAAGTCTTTATTTATTATGTATACATACAGTCTCTTGACAGCTATCGCGTTAAACTGCATGCTGATTATTGTGAAAATTTGTTATCGATTTGATCGACCTGAATTTTCTTCAGAATATAAGAGATTAATGGATAAATCCTCTTACGCGTTAAAAGTGTGTGACTGTATTTTATTGGAATAATCTATCATTGAGAAGCTGAAACTAAAGAATCATTTTTTTATTAATGTAACAATTTTAGTTGGAATTAGCTGAATATGGGTTTTTGATGACAAGCATAATCAATTTCATCTATCTTGCAGTACAAACTAAAAAGTATCAGATGTTTTGCTATCGGAAGCTGGTAAAAAGTTGTTAATTAAATTTAGCTGTGCTTATCCTTGTTGAATATTAAACATTTTTCATAATATAACTTGTTGAATTTTAAAAAAAGGAACAACCGGCGACTTCAAATGCACATTTGGTCAATTTCAATAAAGATACGCCTTCTTGGGCAGATTCATATTGTGGCAGAATATTGTGAGTATCCTAAAATATTATTTATTTTAACAATATTCATACTAATTAACTAATATTGTTATAATTAGATATCCCATTTGTAGTTATTTCTTTAAATCGGATACTTCTCTTAACCGGAGACAAATATGGGAATTAAATATGTGGAATCCATCAAGTTTCTCACTACATTTATTTTGGTAAGTTGATAGAGAATAGAATTTGATTGTATCCCTATTTATTGAACTTTTTGAAAAATTTTTTTTACAGCTACTTTTCTCCTCCTCAAGTAATGGTCTTGATGGGTCTTAATTCCGAAAATTGGCAATATTATTTGCCGATTGCTGCATTCATTGCATTACAGGTAAAACATGTGACTTAAATGTTATACAGAATCTATTTTTTTCTGAATGTAAAACGGCAAACTCTAATCTCTAAAAATTGCATTCAGGTGTACGTTCTAGTGAAAATCTATACAACTCATATCAAAGATAAGCAAGTTCTATTTAGTGAAGTAACTTATGAATATGACAATAAATTTGTTTATCCAACCATCTTCAAGAAAAAGAATGATGTGGCAACACAAACGGATCCACTCATAGAATGGGATATAGTTCAATAACGATTCTAGCCAGCCCATGATAATTAATATATATATATATATTTTTTATACAAAAGATTAGCATATTATTATTAACGTTAAAGAAATTACAGATTCTATCCTGAAGAAATTATTCTCCATTATATTTTATCGGGTGAATAATTTATCTGTTATCCGAGAATGGCATTATTATGTATTGTGTACCATCGTGGTTGTGAAAATAACTTGAGCAATTAACACAATCTCAGAATGAATTTTATGTAAAAGAAAATGATTTTTATCTAAGAAATTGTATTTATCACCACAATGCGAATAATAATGATGCTATTTCGTATTATAAAAATTGCGTGTATGCAAAAAAAAGAAACGTAAAGATAAAATAAGAAAGCCCAGCACCCGTTTTTTCTATGTTTATATATATGTAATAGTAAGAATAAAAAATGAAAATACCAAAAATACACAAATAAAAAAGTTAACTAGGCAACAAAATTACATTAAAAGAATGAAAGGGATACGGACGGCTCCATTACTTAAAATTTAATATTAGAAAAATAAAGTATAAGCGAATGATATCCCACCAACTATTATTACTAATAAACGAAAAGAAGGTTTCGTCCATCATTCTATTATCATCATCATCGTCACTATTAATTATTATTATGATTATTAATTATTATTATTATTGTTGTTTGTTGTTGTATTAATTATTCTGTGCTTCCAGCGAATAATAAATTAATTAATTAATTAATATAATTGGCATGTCGTCACCTAATAAAACATTTTGCGTCTGACACTCGTATTTTGTTGCTTATAAGAGAAATAAATTTATTGTTCTTGCTCTTCTATTTTCATATTACCGTTATTCGTTGAAGACTCTTCAAGAGAATCGATAACTAACGGAGGGGATGATTGTGCTTGCGAATCACTTCCGTTTGATGTTTGTAGCGGCTGTTGTTCTTGCTGTAAAGATTGCTGCTGTGGATGTTGTGACGATAATGGTTGTTGGAAAAATGCAAGCATTTGGGGATTATTTATCGAAGAAGGAGTTGGTGGCCCGGTATTCAATATTGGTGGAGGAATAGCTCCGCCGGAGGCAAGCATATAAGGATAAGCGTTTGGATTAAACATTGCAGCCGGATGACCATACATGCCAGCCGCAACTGCCGCCAAGGCGGTAGGATGAATGAATGTTGGAAAGTGACTCATGTGTGGATATGGTGATGCTTGTGAAAATGGTGAGTGAGGATGAGACATTGGTATATTATTCATGAACATTGGCGTTGGCGGTGGATAATTTCCAGTTGGAGTGGAATTTGAAATTTGAGCAGATGAGGTTGTAGTCGATGCATTTTCATTAGAAGGGGAAAGAATAGCCGTGGGTGAAAGTTGATCAAGCGGTGATGAATTAGCATTCTCTGATGGAGGAGTTGTGACCGATGTCTGCTGCTGCTGTTGCTGTTGTTGCATATGTTGGTTTGCGTATGCTGCTTGAGCTGCAGCATAATAAGCGGCGGCGGCGGCGGCGAAATCAGTGGGCACAGGACCTGGATAAAGTCCTTGTGGCGGAATTCCTAACGGTGGCGAAAGTGCACCTAAATGAACTCCGTTAATAGATGGATCCCCAATCATTCCTAATTCTTCCAATAAACGTTTATATCCTTGAACTTGCTGAACTTTTAATTTCCCTAACACTATTCTCACTTTCTCCACTAATCTTTGTTTCTCTAATGGATCAATATAAGGACTACCCAATACTTTTTGTACCACACCAACTCCATGAACTTGGTCA
Source organism: Ambispora leptoticha (assembly GCA_910591765.1). NCBI lineage: Eukaryota > Fungi > Glomeromycota > Glomeromycetes > Archaeosporales > Ambisporaceae > Ambispora > Ambispora leptoticha. Next base: position 6,585 of record CAJVPS010000142.1, on the reverse strand, counting down.
TTTAAGACATCTTCTAAAACTTGGTCGTTAGCTGAAAAGAACAGAGATGATATTGTAATATCGCGTGCATCTGGTTCTTGTCGTTGATTGATAATTTTAAGAACGGTAAGTGACGCGAGTTTATGTGTGCACAAATGTCCTAAATGATTTGCAAGTTTTGGTGCCAAAATACGATATCGACCAGGGAAAGATGATGTGTCGAGAAGCCACGTCAATAAAAGAGCTCCATTAGGATTTGTCGATAGAGGAACAGCATTCATCACAATAGCAATAGCAACTTGTTTCTACGTAGTAAATATCCATTAGCTTTACAAAGAACAAAGAGTATAGAGAAAAAGAAAACAAATTCATTTTATTACCTGTTGTTTTTTGCTGACGTATTGAGACTCTAAGCAAGCCCTCATTGCACGTGCTCCAAAACGTCCTTGTGCAACTTCTAAACATCTGTCTACCATAGCATCAAAGATAAACTGATTTCTTTGAGTTCCCAATCGGAGGCAACATTGAACCACATAATTTCCAAATTGGTCAAGTAATAACGGAGGAGTATATGGCTTGACTTTTGCCGTGATAATGTTCATCTATTTATAATTCAATAATGTAAACAACAGCTCTTACTTTTATAAATATCAAAAAAAAAAAAAGAGGAGACTAACCTGTGCTGGTGTCTTTACACAATCAATGATTTTCTGTGCTGCCCAAGTTCCATTTTTATGAATACCAATAGTGGCCATGTGAGGCGCGATTTTCTCAAGCATCTTCATTTTTGTACTATCAGAACATCTTTCAAACAATTTTTGAATTACGGTATTTCCAATGTAATCTTTTTATTGAAAGGATATAAAAATTAATTCTTGCACGTCAAAATCTAAAAGAATTAACTAACTCATAATTAAAAATAATAACAATGAGAGAAAAGAATTTACCACTCGATAATTCTACACATTCTTCAAGAACTTCGGAGGCGAGGGCTTCCACTTCTTTAGCTAAACAATGTCCACTATCAAGACGCTTTCTAATTTCTCTTAGCCGAGATGCATCAGGTTTACGATTAGGGTTGGGATCACGAACAGGTGGAATAGAGGTGAAATAATTGGTGGGTGGACGATTATCTTAAAAAATATGAAACAAATATCTTTGGTTAGACGATTCAATATTCATTTCTGTATATATGCATGAAATATTTACTAACCATTTACATCATCTATATCATCATCGAGGCCACCGCTTAATTCACGCATCATCAACTGTTTTTCTGTCAAACCGCTCGAAGCATTGGCCATTAACATCATCATCATGTTGCTATGGTAATTTTCAACTTGACCATTCCATTGCCCATGTGTTTGATTTTGAAGGTGAGCGTCGTCGTTGTTTTCGTCGTTGTTATTGTCCTCGTTGTCGTTGTTGATGTCATTGTTGTTACCGATAATGCTACTATTGCCGTTACTACTACTACTATTATTATTATTATTATTATTATTATTATTATTATTACTACTACTACTATTATTATTTGTAGTACTGCTGCTGCTGTTTACTGTAGCATTATTGCCATCGTTATTATTGGATGATGATGAGGATTGATTACGCTCATGAAGAGTGGTGGGAGATCCAGGTTCAGGAGTTGATGAAGGCGAAGGTTTTGGTTGCACCTTTGCGTAACCGATTTTCACGGGCCCAACTGCACTTCCAAGAACTTCTTTTCCGTGCAATGATTTCTTTGCTTTGATAGCATCATCTAATTTCTCAAAATTAACAAATCCGCAATTCTTGTGTGTAAGAACACGTGCAGATTCAATGGTTCCATATGGAGAAAAAATATTCTGAAGCGCCTGCGGTGTTGTCGATGTGGGTATATTCCCAACCCAGAGGGCCCTAGTCGGCTGTGATTGAGTTTGAGAAGAGAGAGAGATATCGTGGGAATTTAATGCATCGGATTTTCCGTATCCTACACGAACAATGCAGTTTCCAACTCTTCCCCCCATTCGATTCATTATGTCATCTTTAGCACGAACGGCGTCTTCCACTCGAGCGAAATTCACGAAGCCGCATTCTTTATCCGGTAACAGACGTAGACTTTCGATAATTCCGAATGGAGAAAACAATTGCATGAGATCTTGTGTAGTGAGAGAGGGATCGATATTTCCAATCCACAAAGATCTGGTTGGAGTTTGAGGCGGGGGAGTACTCTGTTGTTTTGAACAGGTGTAAGGGGACGAGGGGTTGATACACCAGAGCGTACAAGCTGAGCACCATTTTTTCAAGGTTTAGAACACGAGAAAATATTGCCATATAGTTGCCAAATATTGGCTTTTCAGGCATAAGATAAATACCTCGAGATCACCATGATCCATTAGATATTCCTCTTCAACATGAATCTGCTGTTGTTGCTTTTTCTTGCCTTCCATCATTCCACTCACCATCATACCTAATAATTGTTCTCCGCCTAATGACCGAGGAACTCCACCTCCATTATTGATCGATTGCTGTGTTTCAGGCATTTCGGTATAAATTTGTCCATTTCTTCCTCGTAGTACCATGACTTCATTTGGTAAATCCAAAATTCCTAGAGAAATAGCTCGAGGTCGTGAATGCGTTTGATGGAATTGTTGAACTGCGGCATTACCAGGAGGAAATAACGTATTGGCTGCTATTGATGCATTTGAAGTGGGTTGATCATCATATTTAGCAGTGGCTGAAACCGAATATGATCGAATACGGTTGGCATCACGACGAAGTGCCGGTATGGCTGATATGGTCGGTCCAGATTGAGAATATGATGGAGAATTCGACTGCTTCATTTCCACTTTGATCTGCGGGAGTTTGGAATTTCCCGCGTGTTTTGATAAAACTCCACTTCCCATTGACCCATGTTCATGATCATCAAGGCCTAAATAGTCCAAAGTTTTACTGACGGTATTGTTTTCATCGCCACGTAGTAGTTCACCCGTGGTGGGCGTGGGCATGGATGGTGTCGGAGGACCATTATTTTCATTACGGTGATCAGACCAACCAGTCGTAAATATTGATGGTCCAAAAGCAGCCGATAGAGAAGAAGAAGGTAATGTTAGTGAGCCGGATCGAAGACGCGAAGATGCTTTCGGTGGCGAGAGTAAATTTGATGGCGCTTGATTGGCTAATGATGATAAGGAGGATGTAGTGTGATGACCAATTGAGAATGGTGATCTACCACCCGATAAATTTGATGGTAAAGTATCGGCCCGTGCGCGACGGAAGGAATGAGGATATTGAGTAAGATGATCATTGTTGCTAGTGCCGTTGGAGTTTGACACTGATTTATTACTAACGGATTTAAGATATTCAATTGATGGTGCAGGGTTCGAATCAGATAACAGAGTTCCATTAGTAAAAGCGCCACTGGTTGAAAGCGAGGGCGGAGGAAGCGCCGCAGAACGATAAGGAGAGGTTATTCCTTCTTCAGCTTGAATTTCACGAGCTCTAGAATATGTACAAATATGCTATATTATTAATCGCATCAAAGAATGATTTTTGGATAAAGCATTAAGCTAAGGAAATCACGTTTTTTCTCATATCAACAAAACAAGAGAATAGAAAAGTTAAGTGTTCTTACAAGCGGAAACACAAAGGTTATTCCGCACGACTGCTCTTTTCCAAGTATGGATCGAAGTACTAACCTTTTTGAAGAGAAATATCTGGCTTCATGTTGTGGTGAGCCCCCAGTGCCATTTGTCGAATACGAGTCCTGACCCAGTTCTGTCTGTTGCGAATTCATTTTATTACAATATCTTTTTATAATTATAATATATATTTTTTAAGATTAAAGTGCATCAATTTTGCCCAGCAAAACGTGATGGAAGTGTAAAATGACCAAATATTTATTCAAGCCAATTAAATAAAAGTTTTCCATAAGCGAACCTCAGTTCGAAAGTTCAATAAATAATATTACAGAGCGCTTGTGTAACGATTTGGAATTAGCATTTAAGAATTAAAAAACACCCAACCACTCTATTATTATGAAAGTTAGGTTAGAAATGAGACGTATAGGGAAAAATAATTATATACGACAAGAGTTATTAGTATTATATAATAGATTGTAATTAGAATTAATTGAGAAATTATATTAAAGATTAAGTGAAGTTAAAGAAATAAGATGAAATATATTATTATAACCCTCCACCTCACACACTCGGAGGACCAAAGAGAAAAAACGGGATAACGTATGTGGTATGGTGAGGCAGAAAGATTGGACGTGCTAAAAACGGTCGCCAAGGAAAAATAGTGACACCTACCTAATGAGTTGATAATTGATTAGGATTTCAGGGTAATCAATATTAAATAAACCACGTGATAAATTTTATTTTGAGACATGGCATTTATACATAAAAAGCAGGGATAGCTTAGATAACCTCGTTTCTGTTTTAAATATTGAACATAGTAATATTCTCAAATACAAGGTTTTTCACGTTTCATCCCCCCTCCTCTCCTTGCGTTTGTTGATTGCTTGCACCTTCATTTTCAGAATTATATCAATTAACAAACCAACCGAAACAAACCACAAAGTAAAATATTGCTTGCAAAGGAATTTTAGATATAATATTACTTTAAATAGAGACCACACCGTTGTATGAAAGCAATATTTCCTTCAACTTTATATAACCTTAACGAAGAACTTGTTCAAGTACTTGAAGGAATTTTCATTAGTTGTCTAGTTGATCATTGCGTCCATTACTTTGATCTCCACGGATATTCGTTTATCGTTTTCTATGATGGATGAGTCGTCCTTGCCTTTCAAGCGAAACTTTATACAGCCAGACAAAACATTGTGTCTGTTATTTAACGCTATTTGTTCTATGAAAGCATTGCCTTCTTTCTATACAATGATAACAATGGAACAAATCGGTGTTTAATATTTACACAAACACAAAAATGAAGATCTTTTATATGCTAACTTCATACTCAAGAATAATATAAATATGGGAAACCCCGGGTACACTAAAATCTCATTCTAATCCGCCATTGAGCATAGTTCATGTGTTTTGTGCCATTGAATCGGTGATGAACTTAGTCTGCTGCTAATGCCGGATCTAAACTTGTCAAGATAATAAAGAATGAAAGCAAGCATAAGAAAATGCAGTGCACAAATTAGTCAACGTCATAAACGGAAGCAATTTGCTACGCTCAGTAGTTCTTACTATAATGACTGTTCAACTAGCTATCCTCCCTAAAACGCATGTAGTTGAGAAGTATATCTCTTCTCTTGATTTATTTACTCATTTGAAAACAAGCTTACCTTCTTCAGCAAAGCTAATTTTTTATCTGGTTCCGCAAATCTCGGTAAGAGGTCCACGACCGAAAAATACCTGCCTTGTGAATTATTGCGCATTTAAAGTGTTGATTAATTTAATTGTTCGATTTCCCATGTGGCTGATAACAAATAATGTTAAAGGTTGTTTTATCATTAGAATTCCTCAAAAAAACGTTCGCCTTCACAAAATCAGATTACAAACACACAAAATTTCGTCTCTCGCCGCATATTACTTTTAAAATTTGTTAGTGTGTTGCAATTCAGCTTAGTTGAACATAAAAACAAACGTATTTGATGCACATAATTCCTCGATCATTCAGGATTGAACTAAGCTAATTCAGATTCATTTTGTATTTGTCACACAATATGGTGATCCCGCGAAGTAGAATTCATGTGATACTTGACCAATTAAAATTTTAAAATCTCCGTTCTCGATTTCAGAGATTTCTATTGTAATCCCTTTAAAGGAAGATTAGCTTAAGGTTAAAATTAGAGTTGAACTCATAATCAAGTTAAAGATCCAGTCCGGTTTCAATAATATTATACTGATAATGTTAACTTTTCATGTTCATTTAGAACCTGGAGATTTTAATATTTATGAATGAATAATGACTTGCAATTTTTCTATTCTAAGTTGTCAATATAATTTTAAATTATTAAATAATTTAATTTTAATTTAAAATAATTCAAATTACTTAATAATAAACTAATATTACTAGTTTAATCATAATTATAAACATCTTCAAGTTATAATTTTGAATTAATTAATATAATTTTTCATATTCATCATCTAATATAATTAGTAATATATTATTAACTTCTTTTAATTAATTATATACTTGAATATAATATCTTTTCTTGAAGTTTTCAAGTCATCTTGCTGATATTTTGAAATTATTATTATTAATATTTTCAATATTAATAAAATTACATGCTTTATTAAAGTGCTTTTTTTATTATTATAATATTTTTAAATAAAACTTACATAAATTAAAAGATAAATATTATATTAATTTTAGAAAAATAATATTCTTAAATTTATTTTTCTTTGTAATATAAGAATTTTTATTGATACTAAGTCATTTATTACTTTTTTTTGATAATATTTAATATAAAAATAGTATTATAATTAATTGCAACTTGATTATAATTCTCTAATTAACTATCATAATTAATTATAATTAAATTATAATTCTCTAATTGATTATTATTATTATTACAAGTTACAATTAATTAAAATATTATCTTTAATTTAATATAATATTAACTTTATATTTATATTTAAGATCAGGTTAATA
>CAJVPS010000141.1:0-34548 GCA_910591765.1 Ambispora leptoticha | reverse complement strand
CAATCTGAATTTAATAATGACTTAATATTATTGTAAAAAAATCATTATTATAAAAAAATCACTTAATATTATAATAATAAATATATTAATTTAAAACTGATTCTAAACTTATTTTCAATTTTTTCATAAATAAAATTGTTTGATCAATATTTCCCTCTTCCTCGACTTACTAATATGCATCTCTCGTTCTTTCTATCAATTCATTTATGGTCTGTCATTGATTTTTGGCCATTCTCTCACTTTCAGTTTTAGATGTCATCACCTCTTCTAACTCATGATGTCCATATATCTCAAACCCATCCTCTTTAAACATTTGCTGAAAATTTTTTCAAACACTAGTTGTTAATAATTTTCTGGCTTTATACATATGCTTGTGGAAGATGTGTTGACAGGGCAATCAATATTTATGAAAGAACAGGTAATAGTAATCAGGCAACATTAAACCAAGTGTTACTTTGCCATGTTCTATTCTCTTTTCAATGGCACAGGCTTTATTAATGATTATTTGTTAAATGGAGAAAGGGAACTTGTGAATTTCATCAAGAATTTCACAGTCAATATCAGCAATGGAAATCTTCCTTGTATAAAATCTAAAGGTAGTGTACTTGGAATCCGAATACTTCTTCACATCAAGTAAAATAACGTGATGGCATATGTCTAGAAAAATTTATTAGAATTAGTTTGATAGCATAAATAAAAAAAACTAGCAACATGTTCACGTAATGAATAAAAAATAGTATCACGATCACTAGCAGCATAATCCAATTACTAACTTGTAAAAAGTTTCTTGCTGGTAGGATTATTTTTTAAAACTTCAGAAATATGATCACATAATGAATAATAACCAGATCATGTAATGAATAAAGAAGAGTAGTAATATGACCACATAACCAATAGAGAAGATTAGTAATATGATCACGTAACTAATAGATAAGACTAGTAATGTAACCGCATAACTAATGGAGAAGACTAATAACCCAATCATGTAATGAACAGAGTAGTAATGCAATTACATAATCAATAGAAAAGACTAGTAATGTGATCACATAATAAATGGATATTAGTAACTAGAGCTTATCATGAATTTAATTCAATACTTTTTTATAATCGAATTCAAATTTATTTGAATTCGTGACAAGCTCTCTACTAATAACATAATCATGTAATAAATGAAAACTAGCAACTAAATTGAGTAATGAAATGCAGTGTATAAAGAAATTTATATCATACCAACTAGACCATGATAAGGAGAGGTTGTTTTTTTTAATTCACTGTGGAAGGACTCCAAGGTGTTTGTTAAGGTTACTTGTAAAAGAAGAGGAGAATGCTGATGGGCCTAAAGAGTCCATCAGTGTGTGTTCTGCGCATAGTTTCTTAAAATATACTGCTAAATAGCAGGAACCAAACAATTATTGATTGCTTATTGAATAAACTTATCACAATCAATTTTTGTTAATTTATGCATTACTTGATTCATTTTGTCTCAAGTTTTTATATGATAGATTTTACTCATCCAAGTCTGTATAACATGGACAGTACAAAAAAGAATGTCACATTCTTGTTCATTTTTTTGAATATCCGAAAAAGTAATTGTGATGTTATTGGCTTCCACGTTACTTTGGTCTGCAAGGAAGTACTGAGGTTTCCAGCAGCAAGCAAATTACTAAATAATTATTAGAGCTTTCACTACTGTATTACTAGTTTTATTGCTTACAAAAAAATGTCCACCCACATCTCAACATCCAGATCTATCATGAATATATAGCGTAAATAAATACTAGTTATATTTATTAGTTTTGTGAGTGGAATCAATAAGTGTTAGTCACCCATATTTTTGAAGCTTTTGAAGTTGATCCAGATTCGCAAAAATAAGATCTTGAGTAGATTGTTGAATTATTTGATATTGTTTAATTTGATATTCCTTATTTGCCAGTAAAGAAACTATTTCATTTATATTAGATTCTATATTAACACCACCAATAAAATAAGAGTTTTGATTTCGGTTAACTTGATATTTTATATTAGCGACCTCCCTTCTTCTTAACTTTCCTACACTGGAACTGAGATCTAATTTCTCAGTCACATATTCTTTAACAGTGCTTACGATTTCTGATGGGGAATAATTCTTTACAGCCTCATTTTCAACTAAGATACAAACAGTCTGTGATTGCTTTAATCTTTCACTGTTATCTATAGCATATACGTGATTAGGAGAATCTTAATATTATTCAATCTGTATTTTTTGTTCAGCCACAAACTGAAATATCTTAATTTTTGCAAAATAGAGATTTTCTGGCCGAATTACTGATTTTCTACATTTTTCACTCGGTATCTCTTCTTTTCAGGTACTTGATTATTTAGATTTATTAAAGCGACAAATGAACGTTTTCCAAGAGTTACTATTAGTATGATATTTGTAGTTGAATTGAGTTCAAAAATTCAAGATGAGAGGCCACTATTCGTTATTAAATTCAGCTAGCAGAATTTTGAGTAATTCATTAATATTGAAGAGAAGGATGCGCTTTTGATTAGGAGTTAAAGTTGCGAAGTCTATTTTTATATATGTAGCTCATTGTCGAATGCATTTTTAGTTTTTTGAGAGCATGTTTTTAGATTTTTGAGAACGCATTTTTTTTATTTTTGATCAAGAGATTTATACATGATTTACACGTGTTCAAATTGTAACAGACATGATAATGAGAAATATAATGCAGTGAGTAAAAAAAGAAGTTTTATAGTGAATAAAAAAAAGTAAATTTTATAATGAGTAAAATGGTATAGTGAATAATCAACAAGAAATAAATTTAGTAGAATAATGTTTGTGAATAACCAACAATAAATGAATCTAGTTTGTTAGAGCAAAAAAATACATTAAAAAAAATACTTTGTCCAACACATTACGTTTTTTACATTGAAAATCTGATCATCAAGAACATGTCGCCAGCAGCATTACAAAGAAATAGTTCTTTCAAGACATTGCAAGTAATATTGCAAGTAATTTTGTAGGTACACATGAGTCAGTGTAAAGCAAAAAGATTGATTTGATATTTATCATACACACTCGGAAAATGGATCTCTGACTACGGTGGCAGATTGCCTTCCGGAATGAATATCAGCCACATTATCCCGTGTCAGATCACATGGATACCACGCTTTAATGCATCCCCAGTGTGGTACTTAACCATGTGAAATCCTTCAAATAATTAAACTGATCACGGGTTCATTTCATAAAATCGACAATCACGGGATTTAGGGATACAAATTTTCGTAATCACGAGACTTCTCGTTGCAATGGAACAATACATTTGATGTGTGTACTTTGTGAACATCAAAAAGCAACAATTAGAGAAATTATGAGTTATTGAACTAATTAAGGATGGATTGACATGTAATACTCTTTTATTCATGATTGACATTATGTGTTTTTGAAGCTGAAGATAAGTTTGAAACTTTAATAATGAAAATATCAAAAAAAAACTAATAAAAAAGCAAAAAACCGTATGAAAAAGTTTAATCCAAATTCATCCGGGGTATCTGTGTGAAGTTTTTGCACATGGTTCCAATCTCTAAATTAAAACTTATAAACAGAGAGCAGAACAGAAGGATGAGCCAAAAATACAATCAGACAGAATAAACCAATAACGTAATGAAGAAAAGCAGAACGAGTTAATTAGGATTTATAGATTATTCTTAAACTTCTTTTGCAACATATTCAAAGGATGATAAATAAATATATTCGAAAATGGTTTAATTTGATGCATTCTTTTATTAGACTGTCGATATCTTTTTTTCACCAGAACATTCGGCTTTATAAATTCGTTTATAATAATCGAGATAGCTACAATCGATATATCGTGAGTATTGTGAACTGAACACTTATCGCAGTAAATTCTTTTTGATATGCTAACATTCGTAAGAATTTGATCCTATAATTGAGTTTATTTTATCGATACGTAATGATTTATACATACAATATACATGTAGTTTGTATGTGATCGTGCGCAAAAAACCATATTACATGTACATTTATATTTTTGCTGTATTAATGCTAACTTTACACTTCCAATTGTTAACCTTAAGCATCAGCATACAGAACAGTAGATGCATTAAAATCACATCACATGAATTTAACTTTTAACTTATTAATGTAACACATTTTTTACATGTAGTTGATTTTTTGTCTGACATTCACTGCGCGGTAATTTTCTAACAAGATAGAAACATTTACTACAATTACATGTACTGTATATTTCTCTATATATGTACATATACATAAATTTTATTAATAATTATGTTTTAAATAATGATATAATAAATATGATACGTTGAACGCTCTTCATGTCATAGCTGTTGCGAATAAGTTTAGAGCCAATTATCTACCCCACAATAGTTACGGAAATGTAAAAATATTTTATAAAGACAATCTTCTTTTGAGTATCACGTGACAGTGGCAAGTTCTAAGAAATGGCGTCCGCCGCAATTTTCACACGGACGGTATTAGCGGTAAGATCAGAGAGGGCGTCATGAATTTCAAGTGCTATCTCTGCATGCTCGGCATATTTTGGTGTGGCTCGCCCTTTGATACTCTTCTCATTCTTGCTTTGTTTGCATACTTATTGAAAAATGGTTAAGTTTAGAGCGCCATACAAGCCTCCAATTGGCAGTTGGGTTTTCCTTCTGGTTTATGTTGTATCGTGCGAACAAACTGTTTCGGCAACAGTGAATTCTTTTGCTCGACATTTTGCTATTCTTTCGATCAAATATTTACCCGCCCAGTATCCGATAAAATTGCAGACTTCGATGATTATAGAAGGTGTAACTTGATGGTCTACGGAATAAAGAGCTACAATAAAGAATAGTCCTACGAGCACAGCAACTCCGATGCAGACTGACTTACGAAAGAAAATCCTTTGCTTTTTCGCTCAATAGTGGATACTTTTTGGTATAGTCGTTGATTTCATTAAGTTGAGTGTTGAACTCGTCGCGATTAAGAAAACCATGGAGATCAAGACACCACTCTGCGTTGAAAGCATGACTAGATTGAAGTAATTACAACCAGGTGCATCCAGTTCTTTAAGCGGGATTATGACGACTTTCATTGTGTGGTATGTGCGAGAATAAACAGTATAAAGTTCTTTAGCAAGGCGAGAATACCATCGTTTTATATGATTGAACGCTTGTTATATTCTTCAGAAACGAGTCGCATGTGCTATATGTATTGGGTTTCAAATTCAGTATCTATGGCAAATAAAGCAATGGAAAGGGATTGGCAGATAAAACTGTTTAATTGCATTTGTCGGCTACTTCATTAAAAATTTTGTCTTTGTACAGGAGTTTCGTGTAACCTGTACATACTCCTTTTATGGGTTCGTGTTTTCCTACATATTTTTGTCCGTATTTTCTTAAAAACTTTCTCTTGTTATTTTCTTAAATATTTTCTCTAGTATTTTTCTTTATGTGTAATTGCAAATTTTCTTTTGTAATTTCTTATATTGCTGACATCGCATGTTCCTTAGTAATTATGAGAGTCGTAGGTAGTTAGATCGAAGCAAGAAGAACAAATGTATAAAAGGAGAATCTCTTTAGCAAAGAATAATATGATCAATCCAATAAAATAAAAATAGCACTTACCTTATTTGTTACTTATTTCGTTGATTAACTTCAAGTTTGGTCTATGCAAGTAGTGGAGGAACTTCATTATAAATAATCCATACATCAAATTTTTCTATTGATTTGTTGGCAAAAATCGTTATTATTTTTGATGGCAAAAGCTAAGTCCAACTTTGTTTTAAATTCTCTAGTTTTTGGTTAGCTGAAACCATATCTATTTTGTGTCATTACCAGGCTGCGTCATTAAGTCCTAACATTTTGTCTTTTACTGTTGGTCATCAGAAATTTCCGTGCAATCTATTTCATTATTTCCGATTTTATTACTAAAATCGATTTGTGTACAAGCCGTCACAGGAAACCCCTAGAACATTAAAGAATCTCTTTAATCGTAAAATATTCAGTCCAACACTCCTATTCACAGTTACATCTTTTTAAGGCGAAACAATATTGAAAATGGCGTATTTGAATTCAAAATAAATTTAATATTTTGCTCAGATTTGTTAATATCAGTTAAACTAACATGTCTAGCCGAACTTACACTTGAAAATATCATCAATAAATGAGGAAGAAACACATTTAATCTTTCTATTTCCATTTTTAATATAAAACTTAATTAATTAAAATAACGTTGCTTTATACGATAATATGGTTGTTTTTTGCCTTCATTCAGATCATTTGGAACATACATGTACAAATTAACACTTAGATGATATGTATTTAATTATAAATGAATTTTTAATAAAATACTCGATAATAATACAAGCAAAGCATCAGCTTATTATGAAATAGAACAAAAATAGCAAACAATAGAACGTTGCTTTAATAATTTTTGCAAACTAACAATAAGAACATTACACATCGAGTTAAAACACCTTTGCATAAATATGTCAAGCATTAACAGAATTTATTGAAAGCATTATAATATCTTTATTGCATAAACAAATAAATAATTCAAATATTTATTTTTATTTTGATTCTGAATAATCGATAACTTATTCAAGTAATACATCTGATGAATTGATTTGATTCAAATTTTATGTCATAATAATAGTCAAATTGAGAAATACCACAATCTTCCTATCTGTAACAGGGTACGTTTGATCTTTGATGAGACTTGCAGCAGCATTGAGTCATATAGTTATATTCTACGACGATGAGAGATGGATACAGTTCAAAGCTAGATCAGAAAAGAAGATATACAGCTGCTCACAGAATAAACGGAACGCTTGAAAAAAAGACGAATGTTGATATTTCAAGCCTAAAAGAAATATTAACGGATAAAGGTAAGTGATTCTGATAGTTAAGAATAATGACTATTAACATAATTTATTTTTATATCTAAATTCTGATGAAAGATATTTTTCAGATCTTTTAGCGTTTCTCATAATATAACCGAAACCGAACAAAAAACTAAGGCTAAAAGACGATTATAAAAATACCCTTTTTTTTTGGTATTATATAACTAATAACCAAACCAAAATTTTAGTACCAAAATGTCTCAGATTTCCCAATAAAAGTTTGGCGATATTTGAACTCCTCGATTTGAGGGATACTCATTCCAACAAGATCCGGTTGCACATCAACTCTTTCACTGCGTTACGAACGGAACGTGATACGACTAATACAAGTTCTGATAATGTTCCATAGCTGTCCAAGTCCGATGCGAGCTTAAAGATGAAACTCACCGAAAGAAGAGATTAAAGAAACACCGAAGCTGGACGACCAACTATTGAAAAGCAAGTTCCAACTATTTGGGTCAGACGGAAAGAAATATTGTTTGAAAAGCCTGACGAACCTTTAAAAGGCCATCAGACCACACAAACAGTGAAATTCGACGATAGTTTAATTATTTTTGGATGCTTTAATCTGTTTTTCTGAGTTCACTATTTCCATCGGTGGTAAGAATAACAGTTGACATTTACAAGATCTTTATCTTGACTTTGCTCACAAAATGACGGTTCGTTAGTTACATTCTCATACATAACCATCCCAAACCCTTTAAGAAATCGATGCACGTAATCATACGTAAACGCACGTAAAGTGCGCGTTTTATGTGTGTTTTCCATACATTTGCGTCTTGTAAACTCACGGGAAACACAAGTAAAACGCGCACTTTATGTACGTTTACGTATGTTTACGTGCATCGATTTCTTATAGGGAAAAGCTATAAATATCTGCATCTTTAATTTGTGGCTTTTCACTTAAACCTCTGGACTCATATAAGGAAGTATTCCATAAATCTCTTGGTTAGATTTTCTATACGTCCTGAATCTATTTTTTGAAAAGTTTTGATTGTATTAGAAACATAAAGCTCTCACTTAGAAAACATTCATTTTTTACCTCGTGTATTAAATTGGAGTAATTTGGTTTGAATTGTGTAACCCATGTTGCTTTATAAATCGTCACAAAACATTCTTTTTTGCAATATATTCAACGTTGGTCATTCTTTTAAAAGGAATCCTTTCGAATGTTTTAACTTTTTAATTTTATTGCATTCTTTTATTATATTGCCGATATCTTTATCTCCGCTAGTAATTCATTGTTATAAATTCGTTTATGATTTAAAAAACAGTCATTGCAATTATTCTTTTAACATAGAAATTTTTTATTGCAATGATGCACATTCATTGCACTCGTGAGTATTTGATCCCATCTTTGAGTTCACTCTATATTGGTGAAATTCACCATAGAATACTATTGAGTATTCGTTAGTCATTCCACAATATTGATTAGAAAAAAAGTAAATTTAACTGATTTTCACTTTAGAAGATGTGCACTCGGTGGACATTTCCGATTTCAAACCTTTTTGTCCACCCGGGTGTACATCTTTTAGTATTGTCACACATTTTTACTAATTCACGATTAAATTTAATTAATAAGAAATTTGAAGTAAAAATCATTTATTTCCTTCATGAAAAAAATATAAACTATAAATATGATAAATTTTGATATCAATAAAAGAAATGATTAAAATAATACAGTAAATATACACAACACAAAGAAATTGAAACCACTTTTAGTTTGTTATGAATCAACTAATGATAACGATAATATCTAAATCTGGATAATCTATAATTTCATGTGGTTTATCAGAAAGAAAAATAATGATTTAAAGAAATTAATGAAAATAATATTTTCTCTTATTAGAAACTAACACATGTAGAGCTTAAATGGTTAATATTTTAAATCAATCTGAAATGTCATTCTGATTGGTATGAAATAAAATTGCGTACCTAACAAAAATTCGACAGGTGTAAACTTATTTGTTTTTTATATTGCTTTTTGCGACTTCATCTCAAAATCAAGTTCTTTCTATTTATTTTCCTTTCAAATTTAAGACACTTTTGAGATATTCTAAGAATTGTAATATTGAAAATGCAAAGTATGAGTTTAGTGTCATAGATCACAAGACCATTTGAAGTTGAAATTTCACTAATTAATAATATTCATCTAGATCATTTGATTCCTTTAGAATGACAATATCAGCATATTTTTAGCTTTCTCTAGGTTATTTGCTTTGAAATGAGTATAGAAACATTTAATCGATGTGAGAGGCACTAGAATTTTTTCGTAAAAATTTTCGCTTTTCTTTTCTTTTGCGAGTCACGGTATGTTGAAAACAGCACGTCAGATTATTAGTAACATCAACCGAATCATAATCAGACATAATTCTTGAAATAAACCATAAATTATTATATCAAATTATTAAAAGACAAAATACCTTCTAATCAAAACATTCATGGATTTTATTCAAAAACATAAGACAATCAGATATTATGTCATATAAATAAAGTATAACCTTTCCATTTATTTACGCGCACTTGCTTGGTGAGATAGGCAATGCAAAAAATAACTATAAATTCAGACAAATTTGACTCGGGATAATTTATTATTTTTTATCTAATCAGGCGAATCTCGAATTCGAAAACTGTCTATTTTCAAGTGTTTCATATGCTGCATTTTTTATCAAATAAAAATGGATATCTATTATATGCGCTTGATAAAACATTAAATTTTCGCTAATAATACGACAAAAAACTCAAAATGTCAATTGAAGAAATAATATTACATTATTATATCTTTAAATCAATAACATCTAAACTCATCAATATTTTGAAATCTATAAATTCAAGAAAATTTTTGAAAAGAAGCAAATACAAAATTTAATCCGTGAATTATCATAAAATAATAATATTCGAATTAAACTTTGGATTTTCTTTATCAAAAATTTTATTGAATTTATAAATTTTAAAATATTGATGAGCTTAGATATTATGCGCTTATTTAGCACAAAAATATGCAAGGCAGAAATATTGGTCTAAGTGGCTTTTAAAAGCATTGACCATATCTTTAAAATTTTTTATATTCAAAACTTGATTAATAAAAGTAGAATATTATGTCATGATGTGAGATTCTTTTATATTGGATACTATGACGATGTGGCAACAATGAATCTCAATAAGATATTCTTGATATATGTATATCGATATGTCATGTACATGTATAACGACTTTTAAATGCTGCAAGTAGCCTATCGCGATCGTTATCGTTGTGAATACTGTATTTTGCAGAATACATGTACATGTATAAGCAACAACGTTTTGATTTTTTACCCTCCCCAATAAAAACACATGATAGTATACCCTATTTTATTATTTAATACATATAACGATCGATAATAATAAATTTAAATTTTATATCTTTTATCTAATAGCTTAAATATATGTAAATGCAATCACATTCGATGACCAATTAAAATCAATTTAAACGAAGCATCTGATCAAAAGCTTGTCACTATTTTTTTAAGGTTCAAAAAAATAGGGTAAAGAGCCAATACGGGAAGGTATATATTTCGCAAAATGCGGTACGTATTCTCAAATCGAAAATTCACGCTAATAAAATAATAAAGTTACTATGACGACCGACCTATTAACTTCACATTCAAACAAGTTGATTAAATTTTACGAAAAGGGCAATTTTTGTGATATTTCGATAATTGTTGGCAATGGAAAAAATTCACAAACTTTTCACGCACATTCTTCTATTTTAATGGCGCAGTCCCAATATTTCGCCGTCGCACTTTCCGATACGTGGGCGAAACGAGAACCAAATAAAATGATTACTCTTAAGAAACAAAATATTTCGCCACGTGTTTTTGAAATCTTATTGAGGTAAATAATTATGATGCGTATTGTTATGATACATGTATACAGTAAATGAAATTTATTTCATGATGTATTAGATATATGTATTGTGGCAAAATCGACTTGAAAAAATATGGAATGCTGACACTTTTTGACTTATTGATTGCTGTGGATGAGTTGGTTCTTGACGAATTGCTTGAATACATTCAAAACCTTCTTTTGGAACATCATATCGAGTCGATGACTAAAAATCTTTCCTTGATCAATAAAGTCGTACTTGAGCACAATTCTTTTACGAAACTTCGCAAATTTTGCACAGATTTTGCATGTCAAAATCCTGCCGCTATTGTTCAATCAAATGATTTTGATAAATTTCAATCAAATGATTTTGTTAAACTTCATAAAAACGCGCTGGTTTCTTTGCTCAAACGGAATGATTTGAATCTTCAAGAAATTGATATTTGGGAGAAGGTTCTTGAATGGGGAACTGTTCAACCTTTCTATTATGAGAATATTGATTTTACGAGTCCCGTGGAGAAATGGACACAAAATGAATTTAGGCAATTGCGATTTGCGCTCAAACAATGTTTACCATTGATCCGTTTCTTCCACATCAATTCTGTTGACTTTTACAACAAAGTAATGCCCTACTCAGAACTCTTATCACCAAGGCTATACAAGGATTTATTGCATTATTATTTGGTTCCAGGGAGCGAAGTGATTCAAGCTAACAAACATCCTCTTCGAAATTCCACAATACTTATCCGAAGCCAAATCAATAAAATAAATGGATGGATAGAGTCGCAAGATACGAAATTAACTCAGTCGTTTGATTTAAAGCTATTATTACGAGGCAGTCGAGACGGATTAACTGCAGCAGATTTTCATCGACTTTGTGATAACGCAGGTCCAACAATAGTTGCGATTAAGGTTAAAGATTCAGGAAAAATAATTGGCGGATACAATCCATTGGAATGGAATTCAACCACTGGATGGTGTGAGACGCAAAATAGCTTTTTATTTCAATTTGACTCGAATGAATCCGATGGATTTATAAGTAAAATTAAAGATACAGAACATAGTATTTGTTGTAATCAAGGTTATGGAACGTGTTTTGGTATAAACGATTTAACTTTATTCGATCCATTTAGTGGTAACTATTGCAAACAATCTTCATATGAACACGCTCTATTGAACCCTGATAATACAAAAATTGATACAAAAATTAATTTTGAGGTTGATGATTATGAAGTATTTCAAATTTTGCAAAAATGATTTTAATTTATTAATTTTATTTTAACAAAATTTTTCTTCGTTACCTTTCGAATTTAGAAAATACAGTATAAATAAATAGACTGTGAGTATGTACAAAATAAACATCCGGTTAAAAATACTCTAAATAAAGTTTATATTAAAATATTAATTTATAAATTTTCTGTTTTAAATGATGAAAACAATTGGCAATAAAAAATTATTAACGAAAATTGATGTTAACGCTAGTCCATATTCTGCATAGAAATTTCGGTTATTAGCGTTAACCGAAATTATATCAAAGATCTCAACTAAAAAATTCAAATATATAGCAAAATTCTTGAATATTTTTTGTTGGAATTAACAATCAAAACATATAAACATTAGTCTTTTTTCCATCATTTCTTAAATGTAGAAACTTTGCAAGTGCATGTAATACGTATAGATCTTATACTTGGTAAACCATGGCTTTATCATGCTAATCCCACCATTGATTGGCGTAATAATTCCATGACATTTCACTATGGCAACAAAGTAATCAAGGTCAATGCTAGTAAAGATAAACTTGCACCTGATTTTACATAATCAAGAAAAGATTAAGAAATTAAGGAATTTTATGTCACTACAGTAACATATGGTCCTTCTTCAGAAAATATTTGCTTTTGCAAAAATTAATTAGTATAGTAGCTAAATTTATATACAATTTTATATTTAACTACACAAATTTGTGGAATTCCTTTGATTGCTTTACTTAACATTAAATTTGAAATAGCTTTATACGCTTAATATATAAGTTTATTCATTGTTATTTAAGCAGTTTTATATTAAATTTACGTTTTATTATTAATTAATGAATTGCTTTAATTATGGGCTCTTCCCGAAAAGTTAACATTCCGAGAATCCAACTTCCCGACAGCCTAACATCCCGACAATCTAACATCCCGACATACTAACTTCCCGCCAAACCCAATTTCCAGAAATAAACCAGAAATTGAAGTAAATTTTTCGGGAAATTGGAAATTAAGTTTGTCGGGTGTTGAATTTCGGGAAGTTGGATTATCGGGAAGTTAAGGCTGTTAGGATGTTGGATTGTTGGGAAGATGATTGTAAGGATGTCGGGTTGTCGTAAAGAAAAGATGGATTGTCGGGATGTTGGATTTTCGTGAAGATGGTGGTGTCAGGATATTGGGTAACACCGTTAAATATACATGTACAGGTGGATAATCAAAACCTTGATATAGTCAAAAGCAGTCTATATTAAATCCCTCGATATAATAAATTTTTTAATAAATTTTCGATTAATAAAATTTTACTAATACATGGAGTACGGATGCCTTTAATTCACTTGTATTAGTTTCAACTACGAGGCTTTGATTGGAATGAAAGACTAAGTTGGCAATCATTCACAGAGAAAAGTTTGTACCTCGTGACTTTCATCTTTAATCGCTCAAATTGTTAATTTAGTCTTATCATTTCAACGACAACGAATATAGAAAAATCTTATGCATGTACTGATTGTCAAGAAGATAAGTGCTGCGATGAATGTTTTGTTCACAATACTCATGATTAAAGTAAATGTTCTGTTTGTCAAGAAAAGAAGTACAGCTGTGAAGGGTATTTCAAATATCACAAATTTATAACGATGAATTGTCAATAGAGATAAAGATATGGATAATCTAATAAAAGAATACAACAAATTTAATAAAAAGGGATTATTCGAACAGATCGCTTTGAAAGATTTATCCGGTTAGATTAAAGTAAGTGGGAAAAATTACTCCAGAATTTATAAACTAAGAAAAAAATAATCATTTTCTAAAAAAATTCGCAAAGAGGAATTTGTGCACTGTATCTTTCATTCTGGAAATACTGTATATGATTAATGAATCTTCTCAAATTGCTGACTTTGAACGTAGTATACAAGCAGTTATAGAAATCAAATTTGTAGAGTATTTGATTTTTATTAATTAATTAATTATTGAAATTCTTGTTGCAAGTAAAATTTTTTGGAAAAAAGGAATATAAATAAAGATCTTGAAATTATAAATTACTTCCTTATATAAGTCAAAGATGTTAAATGGAAGCCATATACTAAATTTATAACTTTGTGATGATTGTGTATGAAGTGAGGTAATAACCGATAAAGTACCATTTAGCAATCAAAGTCATGATATAGAACTTATATTGGATCTTTCACAATAAACTATGTTCAACTTTGAAAATTTCTCTTTATAAATCTAAGTATATTAGATAGAAAGCCTTTGCTACAAGTCAAATTTGATAAGACAGAAGGTCGGGGGCAGAGACAATTTGTTCGGCTTATCGAGATTTTCGTTTTACTAAATTTCGAACAAAGCCGAATTTACAGTATATATAATAAAAAATTTGGCAAACCAGAAAAAACTTCGGCTTAATGCAATTTTAGCTTAGCGTGGCTTCGTCTTAACGAGTTTGCTTTGTATATGATTAAAATATATAAATACTTTGATAATTGCTCTATTCATTTTTCCTATCTTAAGTAACTTGGTTTTATTAGATTGGAGATGTATTTCAACTTTGTCTATACATAAAAAGCAAAGTTTTTAGCTTTATTATATATCTTTGATTTGTTTGATTATAGTTTTGTTTCCTTTATTTGAATAATAATTTTTGTTATATTTCTTCTCTCCTTAGCCATTTTGAATAATTCAGTCTATATTCCAACTCATATTTATCAGGTACATCTATTTGTAAAGAACACCTATAACAATATAAATATCAAAGTTTGCTGATGAGATATCAAGTAAAAAAAGAAATGTTATAAAAAAGTGAGTATATATTTCATCTTTGAAAATTGTCTTCAATCCAAGCTGTAAGATTCGTAAAAAGATTCAAAATAGTATATACTGTACACTTAACAATAATCAATAAAGTATCTGAATGGTATCATGTGACTTAATTGACCGCAATTCCACGTGGATTTCTGAAAGTTTATCAAGTATCAGAAAACCTCGGGGAAAAGCGCATCAAATTTGATGTGCAATAGTGGCTTTGCTGTAAGTTTGCATAGGTAGCAACTCAGCAAAACGACTCCATTTTTACTTGTGTATCACTTTCGGTTAATAATATGATAATAAACAATAACTTCATTTATATTATCATTTACACTGTATATTAACGAGATAAATATTTTGTTTATTGTTGGTATAAATTAAATAAAATTCACAAGATTCCAATCTTGGGGATTTTGATTGTAATAAAATAATAAGTCTAAGAATAATACGCAAACATATCGAAACTATAAAAGGTAATATCGAGTAACTTTTATTAAAGATATCCTTAATGGCTGAGTTTTAAATAAGAAATGTACAATCTGTTAGACGAGAAAAATAGAAACAAATACAAGTCATATGCATAAATTTTGTGTCTATATTATCTGCACATTGATTAATAAAATGCGGGGTATTATGACGAAGATGAGTAGTGTGAAGAAGTAAATGTTATATTATATCAAAGATATCAATAATTATACCATCACTACACATTTTGTTGATAGCATTTTTTTATATGCAAGATATCTTTCAAGATAATACAATTTCATCACAAGACTCATCCTTCGCTTAAATATCTCGATTTCCCCTATAAATTTGCAATGTCATATTGCTCATTATAGCATTTTTTCCACTCATCAGTTATGCATCTATAATGAATAGTTCTATAAGGACATATCGATATAGGATATTGATATCCGATCTTTAGCAATTTTTCTTGCAAGTTCGCATTATAAATGCATATGTTAGATTTATGAACTATATGTACATGTATTCTAAAAGAAATGATTTATTAATATCTTCATTGCATTGACAGACGAAACCAACCATATGTACATGTTCATAATAAATGTATATACGTACATATACATTGCATGCACAACGATTACGATAACGATAATGCTTTAATTGAAGATTAGTCAATCTAATCAGGTGTAAATGCATATACATTTGAGAGCACATACGTTTGAGAGCATAACATTTGCAGTATGCTAAAATTTTATTAGTGCTTGCGTATAATTGCAAAAAAATAAGATTCAAAGTAACAAATTATTCTGATGCTTTCACTTTTCGAAGTATATAACTTCAGTCATATCATGAAGAAATAAATTTTTGACTTTTAAAATAGGAAATTTACTCAGATAAATAAAATTGTAATTTAATATCTTAAATATTGTAATTAACTTTATAAAAGATTACGATTTCACTTTACACCTTGAGTAGAATTTTAATAGCTATTTATCTTCTTGCATCAAAGAACCATAATAATATCCCCGTTCATAATGGAGAAATCAAAATCGCAGACTTGGGGTATTCGAAACGCTTAGATAATGACTTATAAGCTCAGAAAAGATTAAAATAATACTTTTAATATATGGATCTAAATTTATTGAGATATTGTATCTGAGGCATATTTGTATTCTAGCATTGTAAATTAAAATAATCTTCTAATTAAATGGTTTTGACATTACCAAAGAAATATTCTCAGATAATTCGTACAATAAAAGCTTTGTGCTACATTATTTTTTATTGTACATATGTATTACAATCAGAGAGATATTTTAAATTACACATGCAAAATTTTTTAGCAATTTAATATTAAATATTCTCTCATGCTGATGTTATTAACAAAATACCAGTATAAAATTTTTGTCCTAATGGCATTTGCTCCTCGATCTGATTTTACCGACGTCATGGTATACATTTCTAATATTCCAAGCGTCATTTAATATTGTTGGAATAATATCATTTGTAATCCCAATTCCAAGGGCATTTAGATCACGCTGCATATATGCTAGTCATAAAGACATAAAACATGTACACATCATGTCATATTCGTATGTTTATTTTATATGCATTGTGTATTGAATATATGAATTTTGAATGCAAACGTACGAGCCTTCAACATAACGAAATGAAATAACATTGAAAGTTATTATTAGAGCTTTCATTTGTAATGAAAAATGCACAATTTTGATCTTTCATTTGCCTTGATGATTCAAATGAATACATTGTATGCTTTGTAAATATATTGCGAAAAAATTATATAAAGTCCTTATCTGCTTCGAGATTTATGATGGTATTCAGGTAAGTTATTTTTTTCACCATTATGAATTGCCATTTCGTTCCTCATGGTGAAGACGATACCGACGAAAAAGTGTTCGAGAAATACTATAAGCCTCCTTGTTTAGACGACTTTAAAAATATAAAACAGAAATGTACTTCGTTTATTCTCTTCCGTATAAAGGTTAATGAAGCTTTTAAGATGGGTGGAAAAATAAAAAAAGCAAAGGAAATTTCTCGATTCGCATCAAAGTTATGGAAAACAATATCTCATGGTGAAAAAAAAGATTACAGAAAATTATCAGCTGCATTGTCTAGACAACATGTCAATTGGCTAAATATTTCTTCGACGCAGTACAAGCAAACGTCAGTTCCTAACGCTAATTTGCCTGCATCCGAATCATCCCATCAATTAGTCGATGTGCCAAACCTCCCTTCGATGGAAAACCCAACTAACGCTGTATCCGAATCATCCCATCAATTGGTCGATGTGTCAAAACTCGCTTCGATGGAAAACCCAACTAACGCTAATTTACCTGAATCCGAGTCACCCCATCAATTTGTCGATTTTCCAAATACCTCTTCGATGGAAAACCCAACTAACGCTAATTTACCTGAATCCGAGTCACCCTATCAATTTATCGGTGTGTCAATGGAATACACAACTAACGCTAATTTACCTGAATCCGAATCATCCCATCGATTGGTCGATGTGTCAAAATTCGCTTCGATGGAAAACCCAACTAACGCTGACTTGACTGGATCCGAGTTACTCCATCAATTTGTCAATGTACCAAATACCTCTTCGATGGAAAACCCAACTAACGCTAATTTACCTGAATCCGAGTCACCTTATCAATTTATCGGTGTGTCGATGGAATACCCAACTAACGCTAATTTACCTGAATCCGAATCATCCCATCAATTTGTCAATGAGTCAAACCTCGCTTCGATGGAAAACCCAACTAACGCTGACTTGACTGGATCCGAGTTACCCCATCAATTTGTCGATGCGTCAAATATCTCTTCGATAGAATACCCAATTCCTTATATTGACTTTCCTGAATCCCCCGAATCAGAATTATCTCATATCCTTTCGATGGAACATATACAAATACAAAAGTCTAACGCTAATTTGCCTTATTCAAAAGAAATTTGGACTGAGGAAGAAGCAAAACTGTTCGGGCTATTTTTATAAAAAATAAAACCTAAGAGAGATGAATGATGATGAATTTTATAAGATATTGTATTGTATGCTTAATAAAATATTATGTTGTAAGAATATAAGCTGTATCTGAGTAAACCAATTTATTTGCAAGGAAAAATGCTTACGATTTATTAAATTTTTGCGTTGCTAGTCATTTAATACACAACACAAACAATCTTTCTTTAAATCAGATTTAATAGCAAATTTGCATTCTAAATTAAATATGTATTTCACTAGTTAGAATTTTGACTTCAAAATAAGATTCTCTATTAAAAATATGAAATTTGCCATGAATATTGATATAACTAATAAAGACGGGTCAATAAGGAAAGTTCGATCTTTGATACAAAAGGCGAAGCTTCCAATACTTTTCTTGGGAAAAGTGTGCGGGCATAACGGAATTTAAGAAAAATCATTATTGCTTCCGCTACTTTTAACATATCAAAATTCACCATTGAGGAAAAGGTTTAGTCTTTTTTTAGGATTTGGATAAAACTAAATTTGTTAATGTTATTGTGATTTTTAAGGAAAATATCTACGTGTATTACAAAAATAAAGAATTTAATTTTAATTTCAAACATTCAGTATCGATACATGTAATTCTATTTGTCTATACTAATACTAATAAATAGTTCATCACATGCTCTAATGCATATTTGAACATAATAATAACGATAAGCACACGAAACTTTAGATCTTTTATTTATGGACCAATAGGAGGCTATAAAAAATTATTATGCTGTAATTCTTACAAATAAGTTATTTAACTGTATCTTAACAAATACATGTACATGTATCTCGTTAATGTTCACGCTGTAATATCGAACTCCAAAAATCATTCTCAACATAACTACAAACTGTCGATGCTTACGCTCGATTCTCTCGTTTTGTTTGCTCGCTATGTTCGCTCGTTTAGCCATATATATATACATATATATATTACTTTTGATTAATAAAATATTCTACAAATAATCCTGATCATGATTGTTCGATAACAAACATAATCAGATGCATTGTTTGCAATAATTTATCTACAGCTATGATTTCATTATTTTAAAAGTCTATAAGCTTTTTGTTTAAAACTAGAAGCCTCATATTCAACTGTCATTTAGCTCGTATTATGTTTATATTATTAATGCATTGATTAGTAAAAAAATAATCACTTAAAAACTGTTCAATTTCGGAGTTTGATTAAGGTCAATTAATGTCATTGTTTAAACTATTAACATTGACGATATTTAAAACAAGTAAAATACTAAACCATTGTTATTTTAGTGAAAAGTTCATATTAATGGTCAGCCAATAGATTATGAATAGAGAACAACAGTCTTATTAAAATATATGTAAATTGATTTTTGCTTTATTTGGTCAATTAAATATATCATTGTTATCTGTATTTATGCTTTAGTTTACATCATGCGGGAATTAATGAATATACTGTACATGGTCGTGTAAAATTTTGAGATTAAGAGAAAAATTAGAAAGCGAAAATAGTATAACTTTTATAAAATAATTAATTATTTTTTTCGTATAATTTAATTCATTGAAGTGACGCTAAATACATTATACGAAAAAAAATAAAGCATTTTATGAATATTACTTATTAACCTTCCCTATTCTTCCAATTATGTAATAACGAAATTAAAAACAATGTAAGAAATAAATTATACACAAAGATTGAATAAATATATGAAACAAAAATCATGACTTTAAAAAGCAGCTAAACCGAGTTAAACCACGGTTCTGTTCTTGTAGCGCAGCGTCATGATCCCACAGTCCGATAATCATAAAGTCAAACTGGTTCGATCCCGACTTAAACTGTGGCTTTCTCCAGTTTCCTAAGTTGTAACACGTGAAAGCTATTACATGTATTATGGTTATTCATTAAATTTCGATTGTTAAGATATTTCTCGAAGTGTCGAATAATTACATGTATTTTGTCATCATGCGTCAACGTTAATTGCTGTTTAGTATCGATGGTCGTGTTGTGGCTAATGATACCTGACGAAACTATTTTCATGATGACGAAACATTTCGTCACGTCATTCGTCCGACGAAACTCACGACGATTGACGAAACCCATGACGATTGACGAACCCGCGACGAGTGACGAAACCCATGACGAGTGACGAAACTCATAATAAGTAGCAAAACCCATGACAATTGACAAGCCTATAACAATGGAATGAAACAAAAGCTTTTAACTAAATAATAACTTGTTTATTTATTTACACGACGTGGCTTTCGAAGAACTATTTGTAAATTATTATTATTATTACTGATATTATTATCATCATCATTATTACTATTATTATCACCACCAGTATTATTATCATCACTATTATTATTATCATCATCATCATTACTATTGCTATTATTTTCATTATCATCTTCATTACTATTACTAATATTATCGTTATAATAATTATTATTATTATCATCGCTTTCTTTCATTTCCCATTCCTTTACTAAATCTTGTTACTAAATCTTCCGGATTAAAATCAAATATACCTTGTCCTTTTTTACTTTTAATAATAAATTCATTATCATCAATTTCTTCCTCACTATCAATTTGTGATTCTTCACTATCAATATCAAATTCTTTGTCATGGAATGCTTTATCATTTAAATGTACCATATTTTCAATATCTAATTGATTGATAACTTCTAAATGTTCTGAAAAGTTAATATCATCTATTTCTAATTCAGCATCTTCTGTATTTTCCATAGTATCCTTGAAAAGAAATGTTGATGATATTATTAATTCTTGTAAATTATTAGGTGATGATTCTTGACCAAAAAAAGCTAACTCATTTTTTATATTTGAAATATAAAAAGATTGAATTTGTGACATAGCTTGAATTCAAAATAAAGAATGTCATTGTCATCATTTTCCATATATCAAACCTAAGGCTGAAAAGATTCTTTCACAATCAACAGAATGAGGTGTAATTGAAAGGATTTTAATAGCTAATTTGCCAATAGATTTTGCACCAGTAGAATTTGTCATCCATCATAGCAAAGAAGTATCATTTTTGAAACAATATGGCAAGTCAAATTCAGTCTTTTTTTCTTGAAATGCTCATATATGAGCTACAATATTTGCATATTCATACTGATCATGTCCTTCTTGTTGCCATATTTTAATTGCACTTTTTGCAATGATTTGAAATTGTTATTCACATAAAACAATACCTAAATAATTATAACAATTAATATAATTATAATTATAAATATTCAAAAAATTTATAAAAAATAAATTAATAACTTTATCAGTAATACGATTTGAAAAATCTCATATGATTTAATTTGTTTATAATTACAACAAATCAGATTATTGGAACACAAGATGTCACTTGTTAAAATTAAACTTCAGTACGTGATAATAATTTAATTAAATAATTTTAATACTATTTAAATTTATTTAATTATAATAAATTAAATAGTAATAAAATTATTATAATCAAATTACTAAATATAAAATTATATGATTTTATTAAATTAATAATTATCTTACCATGCTAATCAGGATGAAAAGATATGCTAATAAATAGCCATCCACATCAAACTCTTTCCATCTTTGATTAAAAGATTGTAAGCAATGATTTTTAAAAGTATTGTTTTGATTATTTGAAATTTTTTTGATTGCAACTGCTAAGCAAATAAGTTATATAGAGCAATCAGCCAAAGTTGTTCTCTAAAATTGTAATTGCAATTCGAATAGGAGCTAAAATTTTGATTAAAATTTTAAGGTTCAAGAAAAAATATGATTATTTTAAAATTCGTTTTATATTTCAATTTGAAATTAAATCAGGATTATCTAAATAAAAAATTATTTAAAATTAATTAAAAATATAAAAAATTAATAAAAATTAATTAAAATGATTCTTTACCTTAATAAAAGCTCATTCAAGTTGACTAACTAACGTAGTACTTTCATATGCTGAAGTCCATTGAGTATCAATAAATTTTTTTAATTCACCACCAGAAATTTGTAATACTTCAATTGCTTGTTTTAAAAGTACTTTCAATTGATGTGATTTTTTAAAATATTTATAATTTGATTACATTTTTTCACAAGATGTAAAGCAAATGTATGTTCTAAATAAATAAAGTAAAAATCAGTATAAAAAAATTTATATAATTAAATAATTAAATTCAAATAATTTATTAAATTATGGATATTGTATTTTAAAATAATTATATATATTTTTTAAAAATAAAATTATAAATACTTACTAAGAATATCCTTAGATATAAGATTAATACAATAAACTATACAGCGTAAATTTAAAATAGTTGAATGTTGTTGATGAATAATTTGTCATGCAAGTTTTATATTACTGGTATTATCCGTGACAATAGCTGCAAATCTATCATTAAAATAATAAAATTATAAATTGAATCTCCATTAGGTGAAGTCCATCCATCCAATGCTATAAATAATATATACTGTATATTTAATTAGTAATTTATAATATAAATTAATTTATTTAAATAATTAAATATATATCTAAAGTTAAATTGATGAAAAATAGTTTCTCGTTTAATAGTAACCTTAGAACATTCTTGATCTAAGATTCGTCCTGACAAAGTTTCACTTGATGATGGCTGATAATCTGGACAGAAATTTTGAAGAAGATTGATAAAAAATGGATTTTCCACTACAGAAAATGCAATGCCACAAACTACAAAAGCTTTCAATAAAGAACTATCTATAGAATTCTTTCATCCTTCAGATAAACCCCTTCTGATATATGTGGAAAAAATCTTGTAAGATTAGATTGTTCATTATTTAATTTTCATTTTTTAGATTCTTTATCACGTTGGGCTACATGAAGCAAGTACACCTGTCAAACTTCATCTTCCACTTTAGTGCAAGATGTGTCTCAAGTTTTAATGGTTCACCTCTTGCCCATTTAGCTTGACAAAATTTACATATGGCTGAAAAGTGTCCAGGAGATTGGTTCTTCCTCGTATAAAAAACTCCCAAACAGTTGGCAATTGACGTCCGGAAATTGTTTCATTTGATAGACTTGATGTAAAGGTATAGGCGGAAGAGATGGAAGAACTTATAGATCTTCGTCTTCTAGCAACAGGTAATTTTTTTTCTTTATTGTGTTGTTTCATGTTTCCCCGATATACGCGAAAAGAAAGACGCGTAATAACAATAGGATTCTAATTTGTATAATGACAATGTTGCAAATATTGCAAATCATTTCGGTCATAATAAACATTAATGTTAAGTATCGGCGTTATTATTATCGTTATATCAATATCTATCGTGTGAATGTACTGTATCGGTATTATGATCGATATCGATATATGTACATGTATATGCATTAAAATGGTCATCATCGTCCGGTATCGTGATTCATGAGCTAGTATTTCATTGGTCAGAAAGTTTCGTCATTTGTCACAGACTTTTTTAAAAATGGTCGTGACGAAAGGTTTCGTCAAATTGACGTGACGAAAAGTTTCGTCACCGTCAAGTATCATTAGTCGTGGCACGTTTAATTGTTGTAAAATGCTGGCCATTCCAAATACAGTCGTGATTTCCATGTTGAGAAGAAATTAAGGAATTACGGGATTTGCGATGTCCGAGAAAATTATATCAATAAAATCTTCCGTTAAAATTAATAAATACAATTCTCAGACTGACCTCGAAATTATGAAAAACATATAACTTAATAGTTCATACAGTTAAGATTAAAATAGGATTATAGTAAATAAATAATATCCACTCCAAGACTGCTCGCATTTAGCCAAAGCAGTCAGGAAGATATTTGTGAACAACCTGTTAATCTTTGAAAATAGATTCAGCATAAGTTCATATACTTTGTCTAAACATAAAAATATTCATTAATCAACAAAATACCGTCTCCCTGTCCTCTGGGTCTCAATATTTGTGCTTGCTGATAAAGAACCAAAAAGATCAATCAATCGTTGACTAAATTTTTATAATCAGCATCCGCGTTTCTATTTGACGATATTTCAAGTAGAGAATCATTATTAATACATGTAGTTTAGACCACCAATTTTCTCGTTCTCTCCAAGTCTGACGCATCTAAAAAAAGATAAATTACCATTTTGCAGCAAATTCTAACATCCCATGGATCATTTTTTACCTTTTGATTTTATCAAGGGAGAAATACATGAATACGAATAGAAAGTGCGTTACACGTGCTTCTTGCTTGAAATTTATTTTCAGCTCCCTAAAAAACGCATCAGTGAATCAATTGATTGATTTGATTAATAAAAATTTAAGGCTTTCGGCTAGTAAAAGCATTTATTAAAGAATTAGAATAGTTATTATTTAACAATCATAATTCCCTTTTCCTTCTTTCTAACTTTCCTCTCGAAATCACTAGTTCCTATTTCTTCCAAATTCCCACACCACAATTTCGAAACTCTCCCAATTCTCACACCTCAAATCTTATTATTCTTCCTTTGAAACGTATACAGAACGATATCTCACAGAAATTAGATTCAACCAACATAATCTGACAGTATATGATGTACGAATATATTACATTATTATAATCAAATTGTAGAGGTTTTTATAATTTTTAGACGCTAGAACGAAATGATACGTGATTCCATTACATAGTAGGTGACTCTAGCATGGATTTTGGAAGGATTCGAACCCTCATTCCAATTAGGAATCACCAGAGCAAAATCCCAATTTATGAATTCTACGATCTATGAGAATTGACTAGAAAGGGAGATTTAACGGAAACCAACGACAAGAATAATTAACGTCAATGATCAAGCGGGTTGTTTAGATCAAAAAGAATACTACGGCTACGACTCCGAGTGTTCGTCGATCTCTGGCCATAAACAACCAAAGCAGTTACAACAAGGTTAAATAATTAACCTTGAGGAATTCGAATCACTCAAGTCAGAACCAAATCTTTTTTAACGCAAAGAGAAACTCACGATAAACCAAAGGGAACGACGCTTAAGATTCTCTATTATAACAGAGTTAGTCTTACGTTGAAATAACTATAGCCATGAAATAACAACGGCTATCCCTAGGAAGAGAATCTTTAAAGATAGCCAAAGAAGAATCTTTGGATTTGAAATTCGAGTTGTATCACAGAAAATTCTAAAAACTGGAGAGTTTCCATCGCAAGCGAGGCAAACAACAAATAGGCGGTCACAAACTCTCAAACTGCCTCGCAATGAACAAATTCAGGTCGTTTTTACATCTTAATGCGATTGAAAATATTTTGTAGAGGTATATTTTCACCACCCTTTTTAAAGGGGAGTCAGAATTTTTTGAAACGGGACAAAAACCTGGAAAAAGCCAGTGATTAATTTCGAAATTATTTTGGACAAAAAAGCTACTGATGATCTTTCAGTCGAAAACTTGAATCACCAATTAGAAGTGGAACGTAATCCAACTTTAAAAAATAAAAACGCCTGGCTTCACCATTTAGAAGTTAGGAGGAATACTCTTTTAACTTTTGAAAGGGGCCTATCATCAAAAACTGGAATAGGAGGTAAGGATCTTTTAACTTAACAAAAGTCCTGAATTAAATCATTTAGAAATAAAAAGTAATCACCTTTTAACTAACGATTGTCTATAATCAGAAGACACCGATAAAAATATCAGATTTGAATCTCGAATTTTATTACAGAAAAACTCTTTAAAACTCGGGAGTTTTCAACCAAAAATAAGCGGTCACAACGTCCCCAAACAGTTTTTAACTTGGTGAGTTTTAAGTATTAAAGTTAAATAAAAATTGAGAATTCCATTCTTTCGAAGCATTTCTCGGAAGTTAAATTATTCAACCAAGAGGAAATCCTATTGCTTGGTAAAGCAATACTCAGGCAATCTCGAAATAAATCAAGAAATGAACAACCGCTATCGCTGTCACGATACTATACCAGAAGTTTCCAATAAAAAGAAGTTAAAAGGTGCAATAACAATTTTGACTAGTTAGAAATGACTACTCCACTTTGAAAAGAAATAAAAAGAAAAGGAGTCAAAGAATAATAAATGGAACAGTAATAATTTGACTAGATAAAAACGAACACTCCGTTTTGCTTTGAAAAAGGAGTAAAAAGTCAAGCCAAGAGTGTATTCCAAGAGAAAAACCTTTGACCTTTAACCAGAGGAAACTCTTAAAAAGAAACTTAGGCGTCCCCAAGAATCTTATTTTTCAAGAAACTTGGTGAGCCAAAGAAACTTCAAAGAACAAAGCCAAAGTAAAAATTCATGCGAATATCGTAACATGGCATGGGATCAAATATTATGATTAGTATATTAACAATGCATAGAATTAGTGAAATTAGTATATGCAAAAAATGGTTTAATATAGAGTACACCAATAAATCCCAAATACAAAGGCAATCCCGTTTAACCGAAGCACTAATTACAACCGAAGATGGCTCCAGGATCAGTTGTAGTAAATCTACCCGTTAAACCGAATTTACTAATGAAACTTTGGATAAACCGAATTTTTAAAATTTTTTACTAATAGCACCGACCACTTCGGTATAACGGGGTTGCCTTTGTATGTAGGTGATGTACCAATAAGGCATTGACTAATGAATCAAAACAAAAATGGTTCATTAGTCTGAACATCATGATAAAGGTGAATTGTGATAAGAAAAATGTGAAGAAATTTCATTATAAATAGAAAATAGAAATAGTGCTAGATTAATAAACAAGTTAATAATTAACATTTGTAACTATTAAATAATAAAAATAAAAAAAGTTTATTATCTTTAAATAAACATACACTTCGCAATTAATTATTGATCTGCCCCAAACTTTTTAATTATTAAGTAGACTTTCATAAGGCTACTAAAAATAGCAACACTACAACCAACGAATTACATAGCTAGCGACATTACTAAAAAGAAAGTCGATCAGAGAAATGATCGACGACGGAACAATTAGGGAACTCGGAAAATATACTTTAATGAATCCCGTGATCGTACAGTCTCACGGTTTACTCGCTATATACATGTACATGTAATTGTTACCATTTTTTATTTCTTTTTGACATCGTAAAAAAATGACAAATTAAATTGAAATACAGTATGCAATTAATACGTTATGCAGCCTTATAGAATAATATAGAAAGATTGCTGACGGGAGTACTATAAATGTATCCATCGAAAACTATAAAAATAAAAATGCAAAAAATAAATGCAATAATTAATTAACGTTTTACTATTCTATAATGATGATAATGTAATAATGTAAAATAAACATACGAGAATCCACCGGAAGAGGATGTTCTGAATCTACGAAAACATGAATATAAGTAATATCAGAAAATGCTGATCCTTGATGTACCTATTAATAATGTTATTTTGCATCAGTTATAATCATGAAATTATTATTCAAGATGTAAAAGAAAAAGCGTACCGTAGATTTACCTAACCCCCCATGATAAGACTTTGAGTCAGGATAATAACGGATAGCAATAGATTTACCATCACAGAGTGAATTATCGCCTGGAATAAGAGATTTAGTAACACCTTCAAGAACGTTGCCAACTGTAGTTTGAAATAATTAAATCTATCAGGTTAGGATACTATAAAGGTTAATATATTCAATAAGCTTTGGAATCCATACATTGATCTGCTGCGGCACCTGATGCCATAGCCACGATTGAGCTAGAATTAAAGTAAAGATCTTTAGGATAATTAGCAAGAATGAATTCGCTTTTACCTATCAATAAAAGGGGCACGATAACGAGTGTTTATATGTATATTAAAAAAGAGTTATTTCAAATTTTTAATTAGACATACGAGTATCACACAGTCAATCTCCAACCTATATAATACAAGATAACAAAATAAAATACATACAAAGGCCCCAAGCAGATTCACTTTCACTATATTTATAGTCCATTACTCCGATTCCGTATAGTACGAATTTGAATACATTTCCAGCCGGAACCTTGAGATCTTCTGGGATGGTTAGATTTTTAGGAAATTCTGTATTCATTTTGCCATAGAAATGTTGTGTTAATTGTGCGTGATCAACCTGAATACATGTATTAAAGAAAGTTATTTCGCGCTTACCAGTGTTCGTTCCAATTTGCATTTTTGGTGAACTTATTTATCGTTATCTATTGAAAAAGGGTGATTTATATATCGATATTATTTTTTATGGTCTGTGCATGTAATTCTTGGCGAATATGTCGATGACATGTAATTCGTCATTATACATGTACATTTACATGTGCGATTTTTCATTGTAATTACTGCTTATGTCCAGGCTGAGCTGATTACTGATAATCTCAACCAATTAGACTTCTCTTATCAATCAGCCAAGACAATTTTATTTCATGACTCAATGTTACTGATATTAATTTCACCATGTATCGATCCATGAATAACGAAATGAAATTTCTCAAGTATAAGCTTGATTGAATTTATTGCATTACAAATACAGTTTATAGTTTATAGTGCATAAAAAATCAAAAGTTGGAATTTTATAAAAACCAAGCTTTTTTGTATCCGAACATGTTCTCATAGAGATTAGATTCAATAAAAAAGCTATTATAAAATTTCAACAAATATACTGTAGTTTATCTTTTATTTATAATAAATCAAATCAAAATGTTTGGAGTTTTTTAAAATACATGTAATTAATTTCAATAATTTTCATACAAGTTCGCATAAGAGAAAACATACAAAAAGGAAACATTATACATTTTAATGTTGTTAATTTAAATCGATATTATTACCGTCGCAACGATAAATGATTACGAAATAATGCGAGAAAATCTTAGCCTTGTATCCCTAGTTAGTAATCTGCTATGAAAAACATTATCCTTATGCCTAACGTCACATGCAAAAATTCTTACCTACCTTGTAGCATCAATGTTAATGCCATTTGGCAAAATTCTTACAAAAACCTTATAACATCAACACTGTCTTCCCCGATAGCACGAAGTTCTTATAAAATTCTCACTTTGCGCTCCCAAGAATGTGATTATCATTAGAAAAGTTCGTATCTCCTTATTGTTATCAAAATTCACAGTTTGTATCATACATTAAGTCTGGAATCGGAAATGATTGTACAGTGGCTCATTAAAAAAACGGAATGCGGAAAAAAAAGGCGAGGTTCGAATAGATCACCATTGAATAATTATCAAAAACCAAAAGAAAGTGGATTTTATTCATTAAAATAATCACAATCATTTAATGCATATTTTATTTTCATCTATCTTTTACTTCACAAGTTAATGATTTTCTTAGCGTTCCTTGAAATATGGCCGATTTGGACAAAAAAGTTCAGGCCTATAATTATAAGTATAAAAGCACTACAATATCTATAGAACACTTTCGTTATTCTAAACAATAATTCTAACCATTTTTAAATTTTCAAAATGCCTCGCATTTCACTAGAAAAATGCTCAGAATATACACTCTCCGACAAGGATATTCGGTCCGGGAAATTGTATTATCGGAACAGCTTCAGTCCAACGCATCTGTAAAAACAAAGAAACTTCGAAGATAAACCAAAACCCGGTCCTCCACGCATTCTTTCGGATTGTTACGAATGGAATGTCATCCGATTAATTTCATCTGGAAAATGCACTACTGCCGTCCAAGTTCAACATGAGCTCCAAGCTGAACTGGGAGTCGAAATTTCAGTGAAGCATACGGCGTATGTTTAGAAGAAATGGTTTATTCGCAAGGATTAAGCGAAAAAAGCCATTGCTTAAAAAAACACACAAAAAAAAACTCCGATTAGAATGGGCAAAAAAACGCCGAAATTGGACGGTCGACGACTGGCGGAAAATAATTTGGTCCGACGAAAGCAAGTTCCAATTATTTGGGTCGGACGGACGCAAATGGTGCTGGAAGAAGCCTGGCGAACAATTAAAAGACCACCATGTTACTCCAACTGTAAAATTTGGTGGAGGTTCCATTATGGTCTGGGGTTGCCTAACAGCCAACGGAGTTGTTGAACTCCGAAAAATCGATGGCAAAATGGACGCTAATGTCTACGTCGATATATTAATTACCAATTATTTAGACACAATTTATGAGAAAATGCTGAAAGATAGTGATTTCATATTTCAGCAAGACAACGACCCAAAACATACCTCCGGAAAAGCCAAGCGATGGTTCGGAGATAATGACATCACTTTGCTTGTCCGGCCCGCCCAGTCCCCCGACTTAAATTCAATCGATACAAATTGCTTGGAGGAGCATAAAAATTGACTTTTATGAAAGGTTGATCAATTCGATGCCACAAAGGGTCAATGATGTGATACAGGCAAGGAGTGGATATATAGAATGTTTTAGTTTAGCGATGTGTGATATGGTTTTTTTTAACAATGGCTGATATTTCCTTAAGAAAAACTTGCCTTTAAATATTATCCTCCAGATCGGTCACAATAGACGGAACGCTAAAAAAAATTAAAAATTCAAGTTAGTTTAATTTCAAAAGATAGATGAAAATAAAAATTGTATAAGTGATTGCGATTATTTTAATGAATAAAATCCACATTCTTTTGGACTTTGATAATTCAATGGCGAGGTATTCGAACCTCGCCATTTTTTTTCCGTGTTCCATTTCTTTAGTGAGTCACTGTATATAAATCATTTCCGATTCCAAACTTTTGTCTACCGAGCGTATATAATAATTCTACTTTATTTAATTCTTATCGTTACATTAAATTACATTCTATTTTTTTCTTAAAGCATAGCCATGCCCCTTTTGTAAAAATTCTTACAAAAATTCATACTTTGTACGTTAGAACCCGCGAGTTATGTATTGATTTACGATCCGCAGTATAGATAATATATAATACCAAATTGTATATAAAGAATAGTTCACGAAGCTCAAAGAAACAAAATAATTTAAATTTTAATTCTTTTTTAGCTACAGCTTAGCTTTTATTTCTTTTGTGTCATAACAAAATTGATGTCTTGCTTTCTTTTTTGTTTAACAAAATCAAAGGCTTTACTGCTTTTTCCATACAAAGTTGATGAATCGTGCTTGATACTTTGATATTGGATTATTCTGTTATTTGATTTTGATATTATTATGGAATAATATTATTTGTAGTAATTTTTGCAACATAAATTAAAGTTATCTTTTATTAGTAAATAGTTGTTATTTTTGGAATTGAATATTATTATTTTATGCTTTACCTTTACTCTTGAACTTCCTCAATCATGATTGCACCATCTCCATGATATATTGGCTTAGGAGACCTCATTGAAAATACTTTGCGTAATCATTCAGTCTAACTCCCTTCATTAGTGCTATAATTCGTTAGTCAACTTAACTCTCGAATTGTGCATAATAATATGATAAAAGTTAATTTATCACAATATTCTATCATCAACATCAAAATTGAAATACCTGTAATACATGGACTCGATGTGGCCGAACAATAAATGCTTTACCTATGCAACCACCGCGTGATTTTCGTCACACACTCATAACCGTTGAACCGGTTTATACATCTACATGTAGTTTTATACATGTGTGCCTATTAACATTCACCGTCACACGCGACGACTTGTACATGTATTAAATTACCTCATTTAATATCGATATGGTTTCTTGTAACAGAAACAAATGATTTAATCTTGCTATTGTAGAAAACCCAATAAACTTTGAAGAATTTACAAATAAAAAACTGGTTGGAATCGGAGCATTTGATGAAGTCTCAAAAACGTAAAAAATAGAAATTAGGCGGTAAAAAGATTTTTGATAAAAAACGAATATCCAAGAAATAAATAAGCAATTCATTAAAGGGATACATGCAATTATATTTGAATAAAATAAAACTACTATAAACATATATTATTAGTGCTGTTGATACTTCTTTACTTAAGATTTCTTATTAAACTTAAACATCATGAAAACATCATGTCAAGCACATGGAATCACAAAAGGTAAAATCAATGCAAAAGTGAATTATTAAATTTTGAGCAATTTTATAGAGTTAGCACAATAGATCCAATCTTGGATGAAAACATACTTGTTTTGGAGTATGCTGATGGTGGCACTCTGAAAGATTTCTTAGCGAATAAACGGGGATGAAAAATTAAAATTAACATTATAACTAGCTAATAGATTAGAATACATACATAATAATTAATAGAGATCTGGTATGAAATTTGACTTTATTAAAAAATGCTAAGGTTTAATTAAAAGCAATTCCAATTTTTGTTCATTAAATATAGAATCATAATAATGTATTGGTGTATCAAGCGAAGATCAAAATTTCGGATCTGGGATATTCA
This sequence comes from Ambispora leptoticha, assembly GCA_910591765.1. Lineage (NCBI taxonomy): Eukaryota > Fungi > Glomeromycota > Glomeromycetes > Archaeosporales > Ambisporaceae > Ambispora > Ambispora leptoticha. Next base: position 2,005 of record CAJVPS010000141.1, on the reverse strand, counting down.
AAACTCTCGAATAATTATTTTAATTCGAAAACGTGCTTAGGAATTATAAGCTATATTGATCCAGCGTTTTTATTAGATGATAATTATCGCCGAGATGTAAGATCAGATATTTTCAGCCTTGGAATTTTTTTTGGGTTCTATCTAGTGGTCACATTTCAACCAATCAATTCGGCTATGCATTCTTTAAGCAACGGATGAAAAGAGCCTACAATTTTTTTGGGACTCCTAGAAAATATGTTGAGTTATATAAACAATGCTGGGACAATATACCAAGTATTCGACCTAATCTTCATGTTAAATTTATGGACGTATCGTTTTATGAATTTGAATGTCTGTTCTTTTGAATGGGACGCTGAGATGTTGTGTGTTCATTTAAATAAAATTATATGATGATTAAACGTAGAGAAGAATAAATTTTTGATTTTATATCTTGGAGATGTATCATAAGACTCTTTCTATTATTTTTTACACCATTCGTTTGCAGACATTTATATTAGATATAATAAATTCTTAAGTATTAAAACATGAGTATAGGTTTTGATTAGGGTTGTAAATGGAGTGCTCCAGTTTATATTAAAAACCTATAACTGACTCTGGAGTAGTGTCAGAATGTGTTATATGTTTTAATATAAACCGGCGCATTCAATTAACCACCCTAGTTTTGATATAACGAAAATATATATAGGATAATTTTTTTAATTCAAAATTTGTGACTATTTCCATATTTCCATTTGTTAATTGAGAATTTCTATTTATGACTTGCTTTAAGTAATAATAATTATATAAATTGCATGCAACTAAATTTTCTTTTTTTCAGAAATTTATAATATTGAGAACAACATATATTTAATATATAATTTTTGATTTTTGAAATAATGCGGAGATACGAAATAACGAGATTTAGACTTAAAAAAAGATTAAATTAGTAATCGTTTCATGCTCATACGTGTTTTTGTAAAATAATAACAATTCTATCCACTTTAAGTAAACATGAATACAATTTTAATGTTACAATGTAAATAATAAAAAACTTTGGATATTAATTATGATTTTGTTACTGATCTAAAGAGGTATTTTCTGAAACACATAACGATGCATTAGTGTCTGAAATTTGTATGAAGGTGACAATCGAATTATCATTTTGAAAATTTTGAAATAAAATACATATTTTGCTAGCTATATTGAACATTCTTTTAATTGTGTCAGTAAAAACTTTTTCTTTGAATATAAATATTATTTGAACTTACCTTTACGCTCAATTACACAATCTCCATGGAAAACTGGCATAGAGACCTTTAGGAGCATAGCAATATTCACTTTGCATAACTCATTCAATTTTTGGTCAATCAAACTTTAGAGTTCTGTGTGACAATGATTAAGAAATACAAGATTATATGAGCTTTTTAAATAGATACACTTAATAGTGAGAATATTTATAAATCACAAATTTTTTTGCATCTAATAATTTGGGCAAATTACTGCAAATCCCACCATATCGATATGTAATGTGATTTGTGTGAATGGCATAATGATTTACAATTTACATGTATCGAAATTTTAAACAATTACAGTACATAAATGATTACAAAAAATATGATTCTATTTAACTAAACTAGACGAATTGAATAATTTTTAGATTGCCCAAATTGACGTCTAGACATCGCATCCCGAATTTTATCAAAACGATCGACATATGCATTTCATGCATGAACGGTATGTATATGTACATGCACGTGTGTACTGGATTCTTTTGTTTAAGAGCACAGCACATTGCCAATAACTAATGTATATGTGTAACAATATGCAATCCTTAACCAAAAACATAGGGGAAAAATTATTTGAATGGTGTTTGAAATCAGCAGAGGGTGGTGATGCTGGAGGACAAAATAATCTCGGTTGGTGTTATCAAAATGGTATAGGAATAGAAGAAGATGAGAAAAAAGCATTTGAATGGTATTTGAAATCAGCAGAGGGTGGTGATGCTGGAGGACAATTTAATCTCGGT
>CAJVPS010000140.1:0-34583 GCA_910591765.1 Ambispora leptoticha | reverse complement strand
TATATCAATTACTAGTGGCTTCACTTAGTCAATCTTTATAATTTCTTTGATTTATTTTATTCTTTCTTTATTTATTTCCCCTTTATTGAGATAATATCCGTAGATATTGGCACAGACCTTAGAAACCTTTGTCATTATTGAAAGCTATAGTCTAATTCCCCTCTCTTTATCTTTTATTATTTCAGTCTCTCCTAACTCTATATCGTTAGGGTGAATCAAAGTGAAAACCCACTTACTGATTTGCCGTAACAATATATATTTGAGTATATTATATATATAAAAAGTAATAAATTTATATATAAAAAATATATATAAATATAAATATAGAATTTTAGTTTATTTTATTATTATCAAAATTATAATCTCTATTATATAATATAAATTATTAAGTTATTTATATAGATAATTAAAATAATAGCAAGAAAATTAATAAGAAATTTATATAGAAAGTTAAATTAAAATTAATAAATTATTATAATTAAAACTTAAAATTTTATTATAATTATATATTTTTTTAAAATATAAAATAAAAATAATATTTTTAAATAAATAAATTATGACTATATAAATAAATAATAATTAATAATATATAATTATTTATATAATAATATTTTTAAAATATACTTATATATAAATATAATAATAAATAATTATAAATAAAAAATATAGTTAGTATAAAAAGTAATAGTAGACAAGTTTTTTATTTATAACTTAATAAGAAATTATCAAAAATTTATGAAAATTTGATATTATATTTTTTAAGATAATGAAAATAAAATTTTTTAAGATTATAAAATATATTAATATAGTAATCTTTTGTGAAATTATATGTTAAAGATAATGAACTGGAAAATTATTCTGATTAAAGTACTATAAAAAATTATTTAAAAATATTTTTTATAAGTAAATATGAAAATTATTTTATAAAAATATATTTAAAGATTTAAAAAATATATTTATTATTTAAAAAAATTTTTAGTTGATATTTATTGAATAAATATCAGTCAAATAAAGACTTAATTTTGATAAATTTCATAATAAAATACAATAAAATTTATCAAAATTAAGTTTTTTTTATTGATATTTATTTAATAAATATTAACTAAAAATTTTTTAAATTATAATATATTTTTTATATCTTTAAATATATTTTTATAAAATAATTTTCATACTTGCTTATAAAAATATTTTAAATAATTTTTTATAGCATTTTAATCAGAATAATTTCTAGTTCATCATTTTTAGCATATGATTTTACAAAATATTATTATATTAATATGCTTTATAATCTTAAAAAAATTTTATTTTTATCATTTTATAGAATATAATATCAAATTTTTATAAATTTTTAGCAATTTCTTATTAAATTATAGGTGAAAAACATGTTTACTATTACTTTTTATACTAACTATATAAAAAAAAGTAATATATCTAGTTATATTAATAGAATAAAAATAAAAAGAAATTTTATTAAGAATATTTTTATAACTAAAATAATTCAAGTTATTATATAACTTATCTTGATAAAAGTAAAAATAATTATAATATAGTAAGTTATATATAATATAATATTATAGTAATAATTTATGAATTAAAAATATTAAGTTTATTAATATTATATCAAATAACTAGATTCTTATTTTTATAATACTATTTAAAAATTATTTAAAAAATTATTTTAAATTAAATTTTTATTTTATATTCTTTATATTATATTTATAAATTTATATTACTTTTTTTAAAGTTTAATTTTATATTGAATATATAGATAATTATTATATATTAAATTAATGAATATTATTATATTAATAATTATAATATATTTTATAATTATTAATTTAGATAATTAGTAATTTTTTTAATATTCTTTTATTTTTTTTAATTATTTTTTAATTAATATTATTTATATATTATTTATATTATTATTTATTTTATTTATAATTATTAAATTAAGTATAATATTACTCTTTAAAGATGTAATCTAAGATAATTATTAAAATTAATTATATGAAATTAATATATATTTTAGATTATTAATTTATTTATATTTTATATTCTTTTTTATTTATATAAATATATCACTTCATTCTGTATTTTAAATCTTAGATTTAATTATTATTTAAATTATAAAATAATAAGTTATTTATAAATTAAAATTAATCAATTTATATTTTATTTTATTTACAATAATAAATAAATAATCTTACTAATAATATAAATAAATTGATTGAAATATTTTGACATATTAAAATAAAAATATTAAATATATTATATAAGAATAATATTAAAAATTTTTTATAGTTATCTTTTATATAATTATAAAATTAATAGTTATATATTTCAATTTGAATTAAATATTAATAATAATTATAATATAATATTAATTATAAAGAATTATTAATTTGATTTATTATGCAAGGTTTTATTAAATCAATAAGTTTTGTTTATTAAGAAAAATATTTAACTTAATATATATTATTTATAAAATATAAATTATGACAAATTAAAATTAATAATTTTATAGTATTTTTAATATTAAAGTACTGTATATTTAAATTTATCTTAGTATAAAGCAAATCAATTGTATATTAATTTTTAAAGATATCTTATTTTATAAATAAAATTTTGTGTAATAGTTAAAGCTTTTCATGAGTTGGCTTACAAGAAGTTTTAATTATTATATGAATTATATATGCCATATGTTTTCAGAAATAAATATTATCTGAAAATAGCACTATTTTTAGATTGAATCAAAAAGTAATAAATTATGAATAAGCATTATTAAATAAGCATTATCTAAATTAATTGAAAAATATAATAATAATTTTTCTTGAGAAATTGTGGATAATGAGCTTGTTTGAAATTAATCTTTCTTATATTGCAATTTAGTGATAAGTTGATTAAGTGATGCGTATTATCACCCTCTACAATGAGCGCTCGATACTATAACGTGCTCGGGGGAAGAGATTATGTTATTATATTGAGCCAAGAATAACAAGTAAATATTTCATTATTATATACCGGAAATCTTATATTTCTTATATTTCATATTATAATTTATATTATATCGAGCAACCGATATTTATTTTAACATTTACATGTATGTTTGTTGTACTAATTCCAAATATAGGTATGTAAATTTAGACCTTATGTTTATTTATTTCCAAGTTTGTAAATTCATTAGTTGAGCAAAACAAAGATGTATCAAATATTTTGGCCGGAATAATCGTATATACATGTACATGTACATGTTCTGGACCAAGTCAGGATTTAGACCATTTCAGAATATAGATCACATGAAAAGTTAAATACCAATCATTTATACTAAACAGACCGTTTTGATTGTAAAGTAAAGAAAAATTTTTCCACGATTTATATTAAAATTTTTTCCCACGCTCTATATACTAAAATGCTTAAAAATTCAAAACAATTACGATTAGATATGATTCTTGCATCATTTAAAAGATAAATATGAGAGGAATAATTTTAAATTAAATGTGACAGGTAAATTCTTAATTTTGAACTTTTTTGAGTTAATTATGCTTTAAACAATTTAAAAAAATTTATAGGAAAAATACTTAAAGGATTTTTTTTAACAAAAATTTTCGGCCGTTTTCTTATTTTTTTATGAAGCTCTTAGTTTTAAAATTTGTAAATATTCACGAGTTATTTATCATAATAGGTGTTGTTCTTGGTGCTTTTTTTCAAATAACATTTTTACACATTTTTCTAAGTTAGTCACTCGATCCTCAAGACTCGCGGAATGATCGTTAATAAATTTTATATCACTAGAATATGCTATGTTATTTTCAAGCTGAGTAATCCGATTTCGAATATTTTCGCATTTGTTGTTGCTAACTGAATTCAATGGTATTGGTGTTTCCTCTTCGTAACTTATGACCTGGATACTTGATGTATTGACATAATAATCTAAGTTATTAATTTCATAATCGAGAGGGATGCTCTGAGGACAGTTAACAGATATAGTATCCCCCGAGTACAATATATTTATATCAATTACTGTTTTCTCCATATGTTGCGACTCAGTTTCGTTGTACCGAATTGATGATGAGGTATTGATTGGACGTTCAGATTCGATATTATTTCCTGCCACATTAACAGAAGTGCCAGTAGAATCGGTAGTATCAAAAATGTCACCGTTTTGATCGTTATATTGTAGTATTTCCAAAGGATTTCTCTCTTCTTCTATGCTCAATTTATCCTCTTCAAGAGAGCTCATAATCTCATTCGGATTGATAAATTGTACGAATTGTAACGGAAAAGCTTCATTTGCTATCTTTTCAAATCGAGTTTGTGCTTCACGTGTAAGATTTTGATATGTCTTCTTTACGTTCTCATCTTCTTCTTTCCATAAATTCGCAGCAATGGAAGATAGTTTACGCATGCCAGGATATGAATAGTGTAATGCAAATTCTTTTTGTAGTTGCATTCTGTAAGCCATAAAGGCATTAGGGATTTTCGAAAATTTACCAGTTTTTTTAAGCTTTTGCAGTGCATTTTGCATTAAATCTTCGACCGTTAAATTAGGAGGGTATTGTGGTTTTACCATGGGAAGCGGAGAACTAAATTGGAAATGTATCTGTGGGTATTTCGGCATTTTATACGACGTATTTATGTTATGTAAATGTTTGCGATATAAAGAGGTGATTGATATATGGTTTATTGTTTAAAATGAGTGTGTTAGTATTTTCTGAAAAACAATCTTTTCGAATAAAGATAAGCGAAAATGGCAAGGAAGTATGTCATGAACAAAAACTTGAATGATTCCTTCCTGTTAAAATGCGGACGTTGCTCTTTTCCATAGCCCACAAAAACACAAATTTATAAGCGTGTTGGCAATTGCCGAAATTTGTAGAACTCATATGTATATTTCTTTTTCAAAATTAGCAATTTAACAATGATAATAAGGGATTACACAAAAAAGGAAATATTAGGTAAAAATATATATACAGTATGTATTTATTTTTTGCCTTTTATAATAAAGGAAGATAATGGCTGCGTACGATGGCCGAATAGGGATAATCCAGGGAGAATATAACCTCGTTTATATAAGTCATGTATTGGAATCCTAAAAACCAGTTTTACATGAGTATTTATTATAACGGCTATTCTGATCTGATCTGATCAATCTATTATTTAGCTGAGATGTCAACTCTTACTGGTGGTTCTGTTAAAAATAAAGTTCGTTATATAAAGTTACTATATTTTCTATTAGAACACCCTATGTTTTTATTTTGAGTTCGTTATGTCACACATTTTATAAAAGAGAGTTGACTGTATATAAGTCTCTGTATAGATCATGAAATTTTCTAATATTTTATTTCCCAGCGATTTTTCTCAACAAAAAACTAATTATTTATATTACAAAAGTTTTCATTGGTTCGATGATTGTAATTGTGTATGTGTGATACTCTAGAAGCAGTAAAGTTTATTATGGCTACATGTCCCTAATGACCTCAATATTCAGGCAAAAAATTCAAACAACTCCATTTGATCTTTGAAAAATTATTTGTCTAAAATGTCTCACAAAGTATTTACATGTAATTGAATCAGGTCTTTTACTTGTATTCCTGGTTTAGCACGGCCCGTAACTCGTGAACTGCAAATAGAGCGAAAATTAGAAACATTGGCATTATATATTTGGATTGATATCGATATACATCCGGGCTGCTGCTTTACTAGAATGTTTTGGTTTGAGTGATTTACAGGAGAAAAGATTTTCCTTTATCTTATGTATATGAATGTGTGTAAATACTGACAATCATAATTCCCTTTTATATGTACCAATAATTATCACAATCAAGTTCTTTCCGAATAATTTCATAAATTTCCGGTAGTACATTTACATATATATGTATCATTATTATTATCTTTTTTTTTTTGCGCAATACACGCACTAAATAAATTCTCTTTTAATGCACGGCATGGCTTGGTCCCACCTTATAGGAGTGTTATGAAGTTTGTTTTCCGTTAAGTGCACACCTTCCCTAAATGCACACTATAGTTCAAAGGGATGCGTTTTTCTGTATTTATTAGGTTTCTATGTTTATTCAAAATGGCGATACATTCTTTGTATTTAAAATCAACGCGTTATTTATATCTTTCATACCAAATTATGTAAAGAATTACATCAAGTTAGTATAAATCATATCTCTATTGAACAATGATCAAGATTTATGTAAGTTATGTAAACCATTGCAAAAACTTTATTTAAGATTGTATTCGAAACTAATATATAAAATTAGAAAAGCTGGAATTTTATGTGCATTTTACATTATAAATAACAATCTTATCAAACAATAATTGCTAAATTAATAATATAAATTGAATTAATAATAAATCATTTTTATCTCCAAAATTAAAATAATAAATTTATCAATAACTTATCATTTTGTATTAGAATTTTTAAAAAGTTTATAATTCACATGATGAAACTTTAATTCGAAAAGTAAATGAAATATATGTATTATTTATTATTTATTATTAATAATCTCATTGAGTACATTAGCTTTTTAAATGCAGAAATAGAATTACAACTCTTTTTGGTTAAACGTACGAAGTAATATAACAGGAAGCATACACATTTTATTAGCAAGTACTGTATGTATTCGGTACGATTAAAAGAATTTATTTGCATATACATGAATAATGAAAGTCGAAATTGTTATACCATCCAGCTACACGTATAATGAATTTGCCATCGGCTAAGAATAATGCATACTACATGTACATTCGAAATTCAAAATACTGTTATCCGTTATAGTAACGCAATTGGGAAGGGATTACATGAATATCGAATTGTTACTCAATCGATAGGATACCCTAGCATGGCGAAAATAATGTTTGGAACACATGATTCCGACTCAACTCCCAACCATCCGATTCTTAACATTTCGGTTAATAAATAGTTCATAGGTAAAATTTCGCAAGAAACATTTTTGTAAGAAACCAGTTCATAGGTAATATTTCGAGATAGAACCTTCTTTTCAAAATAAGCACTTTATTTGAATTCTTACGATTTTTGATTGATTACTCCCCTACGAAGAGATTTCTAGTACATTTGCTACCTACCTTGCTTTCAAACATCTAGATCATTACATGTACAATAAGATGGATTAATCAATATTACGTTTGCTTAATAACACTGCATAAAATATTAATTGCAAAACTTTTCACTTTTTTACGCATAAATACTTGACAGAATATAAAATTCGAAACTAATAATTATATTAATTCGCTAAAAGAGATTAAATATGTTTTGTCACAATTTTATTACTAATAACTATGTTATTATTGCTTATCGCTATGTATAAACAGAAACATATCGATATACATATATAGTTATCTGTGCCTATCGCTATCATATATTGTCTAATTAATTGAGGCATCAAAAATGTCATTTATAACTACATGAACAATCTTTATATCGATTACTCATTATATCGTCTTTTATTATTATGAAAATGTATTATAAACAGAAATTTACGTGCTTAAAAATTAATAAATTAAAATAAAATTAATTGCTTCACATCACATCATTATTTAAAGACAAATCAAAAAAATTTGCAAGGATACAGAATTATGCTTTTATTTATGTTCTTTGATATTTAAAAACAGTTTTATTTTAGAGTTACTTAGTAAAATCTTATTAATATTATTCTTAAATTATTTTTATATCTAAAAAAAATTAATTTGAAACATGATTGAAAAAATATACATATCTTTTTTATAATGTTTATTTTAGAAATAATTTATTAAATTAATTTGAAACATGGTTGAAAAAATATATATACATATCTTTTTTATAATGTTTATTTAAGATTAATTTAGAAATTATTTACAATTTAATTTTTTAATCTAAGTTTGAATATAAAATAAAACTGTTACAGATTAGCTAGTCTGAGGTACATGTAATTTGAAATGTATTATCAATCTAACTTTTAAATTTATCACAGGCTTATTATGCTTTGTTTATAATAGGAAAATATTGCATAAAAATTTGATTCTCTATTGTGCACAATAAATATCAAAAAGTTTTCGTAGAAAATCTTTTTTCCATTGCTAACAGTGGTCCAATGTTCTGCCATTTTGCCCGTAATACTAATATTGTCTGCTAAAATGTCTTTTAGGAAATAAAGAAACCTTCACTCTTGTTAAACTGAAAATGGTCTAAATCAAATCAATATTCCGGAAAACTATTTGATTAATCGTTATTTCCGTCAAATCTGATCTTCCGAAAAAAAAGTTTAATTTATCATGTTCGGTTTAACGAAGATAACGTGTAACCTTTTCCTGCTGCCGAGATTTAAATTCAATTTAGCAAAAAGAATTTGAATTTAAATTAAATAATCATATTATAAAGTATTTATTTATAAAATAAATCATGTATTATAGAAATTAAAGCATTCATAAGTTAATAAATGATTAGCTTCTGTTTAATGCATCAAAGGTTTAATTGAAATTGACATTTATACATATAATTGGAACGCATAAATGCTCTCATTGTAAAAATTTAAACTTAATTTAATATAACTTTTTAATAAAAAATTTATTATTTCTGAATACAGAATTCACGATGTAATACCTTTAAAAATTTTCTTATTAAAAGAATGGCTTTGAGGGTTAAATTGAATGTAAAGTTTTTACATGGGAAGGATTCTTTAAGTAAGCAGTGCCATACAGCAATAGTTTCAATTTTTAACGAATTTTATATAATTAGAACGTTGTCAAGTTTATTAATATTGTTCTGATAAGCAGCTTGGAATCATCATCGTCATTATCATTGATTATTTTATGATATAGCTACACACTTAATAGTTGACGACTTCAAAGTCTAAAAAAGCAAAAAAATTAATAACGCATCTTTTAACTCATTGAAATTACATTATACTATGGGAAAGAAAGTTATAATTTGTGAAAAATCTTACAATTAAACGCACTGTATCCTTGAATGTTATTCTCAATAAATATCACATTTTTAAGGAAAATCTGGCAATATCACCAACTAAATCTAATGTTAGCCATTAAATTAAGTAAAGGGATTAGAAAAATGTTGCTTGTATTATTATATCTACCTTTGAAGAGTGTTGATTAATTGTTATAAAACTTGATAATATATTTGGTTTGATAGTTTATTCATTTAAACAGCTAATTCAATTCAATCCTATCATTTGGAATACAGGATTATTCAATGGTCGAACAGGTGTAGGTCTCACCTGTGGTTTAAAGTATGGGCAAAATATAGGTATGAAAATACAACTTTTTGAAAAATTAACCCATATTTTAGCATTGGATTTTGATAAGATAAACTCAGATATCAGGTTCAAACTACGATGAAATATTTGGGTAGTCTTGTTATAGTTACACTGCAATTTGGAATCGAATAGTACATGTAAATGTGCTAGCTTTTGTAGACTTTACGCGGTCGATAGGTATACACGATCAATGAGTATATAAAATTGACACAAATTGCATGCTGAGCATTTTTTCTTAGTCACTCAGCATGGATTTGTTTAATAAAAACTCGATTTACAGCCAGACCTCCCTAAATATAATATCTCTCTTAATGCAAGCTCAAAATATATACTTAACCTCGATAAATGCAATTTTTCTTATTGTTCTGTCAAAAAGTTGATCCGAGCAAGTTGCATTTAGGGAGTTCTGACAACAAAAAACAAATCGTTAGCTAGATTTTCACGTGAAGTTATTGTTCTCCGTTAGGTAATTTTGAAAATTTATTTCGATTAACTTGACATAATTTTGGCTAACATTAAGAAATTAAGCCATAGTTCAGGCCAAACATGCAAAATTTTGATAAATTATGTCATAGCTTCGGCCAACATTACCTAGCGCATGTCAAAAAACATGCTCTAAAATTAGAGCACTAAATAATTTTGGCCAACATTAAAAATCAAGCCATGATTAAACCAAATCAAGTAACTTTAAATAGCCAGCATTAAAGAATTAATCTATAATGCAAGCTTAAGTCATGTGACTATAATAAACTCTCCGTTATTACGAAATTTCGATTTATTTTTAAAAATTTTACAGGTCCCTGTCCGTTAGCAATCTTATCTAAAATATAGATAGAAAAATTTAGCCCATATTTTTTGCTATTGGGCAAAAACAAGGGATAAATTGTAATTTTGTAACTTTTTAGAATTATTTAGACCTGATTTTACTCAAGATGAAATCGACCAGTGATTCAGTTGATGGATAATTAAATAATTAATGCCTGGTAATTACATATTTCATTACAATAAATATTAAGTTATAAATTACATTCTTCAAATTTTTTCAATTGGTATATGTTAAAACTTTTATAATCTACAGTTAGAGTTCTTTACACCAAAGTTTGTGAATAAATATCTGGTACAAGATATTTATTTCGTTATGCCAAATTATTCGTTATATGTTATGATAACTGTCAACTGTATATGACCGAAAATAAGAACCCCAAATATTGAGTCTTTAAATACTGAAATCAGGGAGGGGGGGTTCTTGTTTTTGGAATTTTGCAATTCAGTATTCCCAATTTTTGACTAGAAGCATGAAATGCGACTCAAATCTATCAATAATATGACGTGTGTAAAAAAAAGAGAAAGACAGTCATATTCTGTTGAGGAAAAGGCTGCTGTTGTTCATTTTGCTCTAGTCTCCAATAATACCAGAGCTGCGGCTCATTTTGGCATTGCAAAAAGTATGGTTAGCAAATGGGTAAAAGCTCTAAAAAATCAGCTTGACGATCTCAAAAATCACAAGTCTCATCGGATTGGCGCTGGTAGGAAGGAGTTTTTTCCCGAAGAAGAAAACCAACTTTTTGCTTGGTTTCTTCAAATGCGTGAGGCTGTCTTGACTGTTACATATTATGGTCTCAAAATTGAAATGTTGAAACTTGTCGCTGAAACTACTGCTACCACAAACGACCCCACAAAAAAAATCATCATGAACAATTCAAAGCTTCTTCAAAATGGCTCAAATGTTTTTTACACTGTTATGACCTAAATATTCGTCGTAAAACAAAGATATCACAAAAATTGCCCAAAGATCTTGAAGAAAAGTTACTTAATTTTTAATAATATGTATTCTGATTATGCCAAATAAAGATTTTTCGCTCAGTCATATTGCAAATATGGACGAAACCCCAGTATGGTTTGATATGGCGGATGATCTTACTGTTGAGAAAGTTGTTCATGTTCGCACTATGGATAATGACAAAAATCATTTTACAGTTGCTCTTACCTGTTTTACTAATGATCAGAAACTTCAGCCAACTATTATCTTTAAAGGAAAGCAATGGCCTAAAACTAAAAATACACCACCACCACCTCCTAATGTCAATATTTCCTTTCATGAAAAAAATTGGATAGATGAAGAAGGAATGATAGCTTGGATTCAGAATTTTGCAAAAAAAAAATCAGGTGGCCATGATAAAGAGCCCGCTTTACTTGTTTATGATTCTTTCAAAGCGCACCTTACAGACAATATTAAGAATAAAATGAAAAAAATAATATTGACCTTGTCAGTGGTCTTACATCCATATGTCAACCACTGGATATTTCGATTAATCATCCTTTCAAAGTTGCTCTTCATTGTCAATGGCATACATGATGGCAGATGGGGGTGCCGGAAAAACTGCAAATGGAAATTTAAAGCACGCAAGTGCTTACGGCCTGGAAGGAAATTACCCCAGAGATCATTCAGCGTGCATTTCGAAAGTGTTGCATTTCTAATGCTTTGGATGGATCGGAGGATGAGGAGATTTTTGATGAGTTCGTAGATATTGAAAGTGATGCTTGTGGTGATGAGAATGACACAGATATGATAGATGAAGAGATAGAAAATAATCAAAAGAATAGTGATGAGGAAATTTATGAAATTGATATAATAGAAGAGAATGAAGACGTTATTTTTTTTGACGTGGATATGTAATACAAAATCTAATAAACCATTCCTTTCCAAAAACTAAAGGTTTCTTATTTTTGGTACTTTTGATTTTATGGTCCTCAGATTAAAAAAAAAGGGGGTTTCTTATTTCGGAGAGTGCTTATTTTCGGTCATATACGGTAATTGTTGTTATCTATATTTTTATCGTGGACAAAAGTATAACGACTAATTGGAATTCTTGAAATCAACGAGCAGTGTATCATTAACGATAGTGCAACAAGTTGAAGATTATTCAGAAAAAAATTGACTTATGAAAAGATCGCTAATGTTTATTGTAAAAATAATAAGCATTGGCTAAATGGTTCGTTTCAAAAAAGGCGATCCTGCCCAAATTAGGAAATAAATTGAAACGGAATTGAAACAAGTAGTTTCTAGTTGCATACGATTATATGTGTGGCACCATTTTCCAAAATGCAGCCAAACTCTTCTAAATGCATACTGTCGGGACCACTTATGGTATAGAGGAGTATGTCTGTACATAAATATCATCGCAGTTACAACGATTACAGGATTCCGCCGAGAAGCTCGTGATAGAAATTTTTAATAGGGGTAGGACGATGGGAGGTGTTTACGTTTCGATACCTATGTATTTAGAAGAGATGCATTTAGGGGCGTTTGTCTGTACGTAGTTACAACGATTACAGAATTCTGCTGAGAAGCTCGTAATAGAAATTCCCAATAGGGGGTAGGGCAGCGGGAGGTGTTTACATCGATACCTATGTATTTAGGAAGAGATGCATTTAGTAGCGTCTGTCTGTACATAAATATCATCGCAGTTACAATGATTACAGGATTCCGTCGAGAAGCCCGTAATAGAAATTTTTATTAGGGGGTAGGGCGGCGGGAGGTATTTACGTTTCGATACCTATGTATTTAGAAGAGATGCATTTAGGGGCGTTTGTCTGTACGTAGCTACAACGATTACAGAATTCCGCTGAGAAGCTCGCAATAGAAATTTCCAATAGGGGGTAGGGCAGCGGGAGGTGTTTACGTTTCGATACTTATGTATTTAGAAGAGATATATTTAGAGGCGTCTGACTTACATAAATACCATCGCAGTTACAATGTCTACAAGGTTCCGCTAAGCTCGTAATAGAAATTTTTTTAATCGGGTAATGCAGAGGGAGGTGTCTACGTTTCGATAGCTATTTCAGTAATTTTTTCCCATGAAAAATCAAAAATGGTACGTGTAAATTCATTTTTTACTCTGATCTTAATATATTTATTAACAATGGGAGAGATTCGTATTGTGTGTACAATTTCAAAAAGTCTCGACAAAAGAACTATATAAATATGGTTAATTTGTATCGGCACGTATACATGGTTTCTATTGTCTTTGCTCCTTCGATTCACAAGCAAAATACAACACAATGAATCAAGAAGCAAACACGCTTGATAATACTTCATTTGGTAGTAACTCAACTTGTCATTGCTCTTTCAATTCACAAGCAAACAATAACACAATGAGTCAAGAAGCAAATACTCTTGATAATACCTTACTTGATAATAACTTAACTTGTCTTTGCTCTTTCAATTCACAAGCAAATAATATCACAATTAATCAAGAAGCAAATCTGCTTGATAGTATCTTACTTGATAGTAACTCACTAGGTTATGAGCATCTAAGACCCACCTATCCCCTTAATATCACAGTAGATGATTTATTTAAAAATACTAGAAATATTTATAAAAATCGTCAAGCATTCAAACGTATAAATTCATTTTTCATTTATCGGATGGTTATGGTGAAGCAGAATAAAATGGGAACAAAGAAATATAGAATGCCAGAATTATCTAAGATTGCTTCTGAGTTTTGGAAACAAGAGCCACAGCAAGTTAAAGATGCTTACAAACGACTAGCCAAAGAATATATTGATAAATGTAGAACTCGGAGCGTACAAGTGGATAATCATTTTCAGGATACTAAAGACGAATTTTTTCAACCAACGAGCAGCGGCACACTTTTCGATCAAAATTCACAAATGATTCAATATTCGCCTAATGTTGGACCTTCGTTTTCTCATAATTCCAATCCAACTAATGTAACTTCAATATCACCTAATTTAACCTTGCTTAATAACGTTAACAATGACATTAGCAATTTTTCTACCTCACCAGAAACATATATTCCAAAAGATAGAAATACCAACAAGGATTGGAAACATTGTGATTGTGACTGTAGAAGTATAATACAATATTTAGAAAATCGTGTTAGTGAACTGCAGAAAAAAGTAGATGGTTGTAAATGTACATGTATATAGTTTTGTATTAGATTATGGTAAATGTATAATTGTAATAATGTAATTATTTAAAAAGAAATAAAATTTAAATTTTTAATTATTAATACGTGTACATGTCACCGCAATTTTTTTACACGTGTTTTCTCACTATTCTAATAGGAATAGGGTAGATTTCATCTTGGGTAAAACCAGAGCTAAATAATACCATTACAAAATTACAATTCAAGATTGGATAACAATAAATAAAGTCATGAGAGAATCTTGGTTACCCAAGCCGAAAAAATACCTGCCAATTCGATAACTCGAATTTTTATTAAGTAAAATCACTACTTATGGCCATGTATACCTATCGACCGCGTAAAGTCTGCAATAGCTAGCACATGAACTACTAGATTGCAGTGTAACCATAACAAAAATAGCCGGGTTAATTTTCAAAAAGTTGTATTTCCGTATCTATTTTTACCTGTACTTTAGATCACAGCTGAAACCTACTCCTGTTCGATCAATGTCTATATTACGTAACAAACGTTTTACCGCCATAAAAATGGAATTAGATATCTGGCGCAACTCTGGCTAATTGTCATGATCATAATTACAGTGGTAAAAATGGGCGGGAACAATTCAAATGAACCGTTTTTACAGGTATTTTTAATGGAAATAACTCATGTGATACATCTGAAACGGTAACACCACCATGTATGCTATAAAAAATCGAGTTCGTTTATATTTTTATCATAAAGAAAAGTCATTTTGCTACATGCATATCGTGTGTATGTACTCCGGTCAACTAATCTCAAGAGGTAAATCCTTAATATAGGAATATATATTAGTTCGTCATGATGTAATGAGTTTGTGACATGATGTAACTAACGTAAATGCAAGTTACACAATATCATAATGTGTGTGTTATCATTATGAATACTGTCACTTTTAAAACATCAAAAACAAATAATATTCCAACTATATGAAATATGCTGTTAAAAGATATCGTATAATCCCTTATTAAATTAATAATATTAATTAAAGATTATTTTTTGTAAAATTTAATTGTTGGAAAAGTATAATTTGAAGTTAATTACCTTAGACCTTGATTATTCCCAGAACAAATGATGTTATTCTTTTGACCTACACAGTTTGATGCTGAGATTTTAACTTTGGATTTGTTATATTGCACTTTACCTTTAGACATTGCGTTACATGTATATCCAGGATTCGTTTCGAGTAATTATTTTAGTAGCCATTGTGTTAAAAAATTATTCTTTTCTTGTTTTTAAGTTATTTTATCTTTATCTTGCCCTTTGAACATATAATATTTGCATATACCTTGGAATTTATTAGTATAGTTTTTACAGTCATTTTTAACAGCTAATATTCCTTTAGCTTAGTTTCGATGTAATGTATGTTTATATTGAATTTTTTTATTACTATAATATCAACATTTTTATTATATCAAGACAAGCATACGCTGGAATATATATGAAAATAAAAATACCACTATCAATTTTAAGCACCACTTGCGTTTTCAGTGTTTTCTAAAATTAACGTTATATTGATTATTATCATGAAACTAATCTTTACGATCATTTAATTTAAAAAATCCGTTTTTAAAATTAGCACCATTTAACTAAAAATTATCGTTTTTCCGATGCTAAATATTTTGTTCTAATAAAGCTACATTTGGTGTAAGAAAAAACACTATACTGTGCTGGGATATTTGCCGTTTCGAACATAAGCTATTCGGAGTTGATTTTGAGTGAACCTTAAAGGTTCGCAAAGTTAGTAGAAATATAAATTGTAGCCCTTGAGAAACTTAGTCAACGAAGGAATATCAAAAAAGTAGTGTCGACCGTATTAATTTCTTCGAATGATTACCGCGTCTTGCGGAATATAAGTAACATCCCGTATTGGTTTTTTACCCTATTTTTTTTAGTAATGCCAAACTTTTTATCAGCTACTTCATTGAAAATTAGCCATTGAACGAGATGCCCATACAGTGAATAAAATTGGTCTAAAGATTTATCTGCGAGCGCATATTTTTTATATTACAATATGCGCATTTTTCAAAAAATTGTTCAAGCGCAATTAATTAAATGCTTAAATTATTTTTAGTATGCGCATATCAAAAAATTTTTAGTAAAAATAATTAAAAGTAAAAAAAAAGTTTATTTTTTTCTAGGTTGGCGTTTCCAAATATTATAGGCTTTTTCAAAATCAAAATTTTCTAAAAGAGGACCATTCATAACTATCATTAAATGAAATTAAGAGTATTAAGTTGCATTTGATTTCTAAGTTTTGTTTTAATCATATTTTGTTGTGAAATAATATGTTCAACATTACCATTAGAAAGAGGAATAATTAAGGAAAGATGAATAATTTGGGTTAAATTAGGATATTGAGTAATAAATTGTGTTGTTCGAAATATAATTTCCATCCTTCAATAAAACAAAAGATGTATAATTACGAAAAATAAACTTTGCTACCCTCCATTCTCTCTAATTAGTTCTATTTTATTAATAATAGAACCAAATATTTTTCCATTTTCTATATGATTAATTCCATAATAATCACCCAAATATTTAATTTCATTTTCACCAAATGTTCCAATTTCTTGAATAGTTTTTGGAAATTGATTAAAATCAAAAATTCGCATAGCATTATATAGATTAGTATCTGGAAACCAATGGCAAAGATTAATTACCATTTCTTGTGCAAATTCTTTACCAAAATTTGGTATTGTAATAATAGAATTTTCTTCAAGATATTCACGAAGATAACAACCAAGTGTTGGTAATATATTGACTTCTGGATAACCAATAAATTCGGCAGTTATTGAATCAATTGCTTTGTTAAGTTCTTGATATACATCAGAGAGTGCCACGTAGTCAGATTGAAAAATTTGCACAAACCTGATATAGTCAAAAGAATATCTGCCAAAACTTTGTAGCTAAAATAAAATTAGCATCCAATTGATCAAGAAGAGTTTGTGCATGTTTACAAGACCGAATAGTTAATTCATTATTTGCATCATCTTGAAGTGCATTAATTATTGAAAAATTAATTTGATGTAAATTGGATACTGCATTTGATAAAGATAACCACCGAGTAGAAGAATTGCCAATTCCCAGTTCATCATTATTAAATTGATGTACTGTGTTTGTAAATTAATTGCGCATAAAGGGATTTAATTTTTTTAATTGTGTAGATACACTATTATGAATGCCTATCATTGTACTATCACCATCACTTCCGAAATGTAACAATTTTGTTATATCAAGCATTTGGCCAAGAAAAAATTATTTAAATTTTGCATAATTGCCGCTACATTCGTTTCTTTCAATTCAATTAATCTAAGAAATCGTAAAACTGGTTGATTTTGTACAAGATATTTACTGACAATTGCACAATTTTTGTCATGTGTAATGTTGTTACTTTCGTCAATTAGAAGACTCCATGCCGAAGATTTTCTTAATTCATCAAAAACGGCCTCTTCTATTACAGTTGCAATAGCGTGTAGAAAGTCAGTATCTGAAACAGGATCAGTATAGGTTGAATAATTTGTAGAAGACTCAAAAATTTCAGAATCTGATATATTTTTTTTTACGAGATCCAATATGTGGTGATGCGAGTGTTGTTCATAAACTAGCTCATCAAGATTTTTTAAGGTGGATTTCAATTAATTCAGTAATATTGGGAAATACTGATATTGGTAGATGTTTTTTGGCACACAAGTAAATGCATCGCATTCTTGAAATAATTTGTAATTTGTCCTTGTCAGCTTGGAGCGAAAATCTGGTAAAAAGATCATTTTGATCTGATAATCATTTACCTAGATTGCTGACAGCATTCTTGTAGTCATGATCTTTAAATGTTGGTCAAGATATTCTTTTCAAAAGGTATTGCAACCTGTAACAAACACATTATTCGTGGTTGAATTGTATTTCTCACACCATATGCAAAACATCAGAGGAATTTTTTCAATAACACGTCTTTCAAGCCATGGATACATTTTTTTCCACTCTGAATTCCAATCATTTCATTCGTGTTTCTGATTAATGTCTTTGTTGGAAATTTTATTTGTGGTTTTTTTCTTCTTTTTAGCTGGCAAGATATATGCTTTCTTTTTTGAAGCAGTAAGTATTGTCGAGGAACCAGCCACTGGCATGATATCTTTTCCTTTTCGAGTTGACTTAGCTTCTTGACGGTTAATAAATGCGTCCATTGATAAAAAACCAATGAAATGTATGAATTACATTATTACCCAGTGGATTGGATACGAGAATCTACTGAGTAAACCATGAGAATGTACAATCATGGGATTATCTTTCCGCATTTTCCATTAACTAATTCATTATTACGTCAATTGCTACCGATCTCTTGTCGAGTTGCCCGATTGACTTTTTCTTCAATAGTGGTGTCATTAATTTCCACCTAAGAAGGTAATTCGTTGATTGTAGTATTGCAGTTTTGTTATTTCTTGCGTAGTCTCAGGATATACTTCTTTTTTAATAGAGGACTTGGGACAGATCAATAATATTCAATAATGTATATTAAGTAGGAGTAATGATAATCTTTATTCATTTTTAATGAAAATTCATTACAATTATAGTTCTACGGAACTAAGTTAAATTTTCTTCTACTATAATGTCTTCTCTATTTAATTGAATTTCCTCCCACTTTTCTCGTCACGATCCCACTCTTATCGCGACGCCAAAGTCTAATGAATTATTTTGTTTTGATTCATTGGTCAGGCGCCCTATTGGTACACCTTCATATTCGGGATTTATTGGTGTACTCTTTATCAGACCATCCGCCCAGATGCATCAATTATGGCTTCGCTGCGTCCGGTTGCATGCTAATTGCACTAAGCATAAGATCCGAGCCCGTGATGACGTAGTCCAATTCCATGCTACGGTGTATCAACGTCTCGTAATATTCAGTGATTATTTGCACAAGTCGGATTGCCGCTAAATCTCGGGCTTTTATTAGTTACCGTGACACTACTAACTGCGCAGAATGATTCTATTTCTGACCTGCGCAACGTTTACCAACACAAATCTGTAAATTATTGACAAAAAATTTAAAATTATAAATTTATGGTCTATAAAAAGGTTGCATTGTATTACCGTTACATCATCATAGAAAATCACAGACACAATGAAGGCTATGTTACAATAGCAGACAGAGCATAACGAAAAAAATAATTCTTTAAATCACCTTTATAAGATATTTCAACAGGCGTTTCAATATACTTACAGTCCAAGGATTTTATTATATACTGGTTGAAAACAGATGGTTTCTGAAATGTCAGCAACGGATGTCGCTATGAATTGATTTTTATAGTAGCATCAATGTCAAAAGCTGGATTGGAATTTGAAATATTAAAGGAATCATTACAGGAATTGAATTAAAATGTGGAAAATGGTGCTTAAAGTATGATCTCTGAATATACACTGTGATTAATAAGCTAGAATAAATGGCTTATCTATCAGAATTCTCAGAAGTTGTATGAGAAATAATGCAGCAACTGAATTTCACAAATAATGAATTTTTGAAATACAGCGCCATCAGTTAAAATAAACCTTTCTTGAAAGATTGCAATTATACTTGCAAAAATTATAAAGGCACAATTGTCAATTTAATTGTCAAAAATATATTTCTTTAATTCATGTGAAAAATCATATAAATCATATATTTATGTGCATAAAAATTTAAAAATTTGAATCATACAAAATTGAAACATAGAAAAAACATATTATACTTAAAATAGGAATAAACTAACAATAATAATATTTATAAAAATTGTGTGCGTAAGTCTAAATATCGATATGAAAATAACAAGATTATCAATTTGTAATATCTCAAATCATGAATCATATTTAGATAGTTTTTTTGTGATAATTTTTATAAAACTTTGAATATATCAACCAGAATCATATAAGCAAAAACATATATTTATCTTAATTTTTCAGAGTTATTTAACGTCGATGATAATATAACATACAATATTTTCGATAAATCCTACATAATCATTAATATAATGTCAAAATAAATCTATCTAATTGGGGAATTAACTTTAGTTTTGATCAAATATATTTGTGAGTTCGGTCAATTTTTTCTCTAAATCATCTACACGTCGAGTTAAAGCATCAATTTTTTCATGGCATTCTTCGCATGAACTTGATAAAGATGGAGAGTTATTGGAAGCATTCGGATTGTAAATTAGCAAGCTTGGATCAACGAATCTAGTCATAGATGGTACATTTGATTGAGTGTTGTTTGGAATGCTTTGTAAAAGCTTTTGAGAATAAACTTCCTCATTCGGAACGTAAATGTTTGAAGGAGAATACGGGAATGATTCACTTTCAGCAAATGTTTGTGTATGAAAAGTTGGAAATAAGTTGTCGAGATTTCTAGTTTCGGAAGAAGAACTAGACGAGCTTGAACCAGAACTATTATCCGTGCTTATTATAGTTGGAGAACTGTCCGAAACATTTTTTAACTTATTTTTTTGTTCTTGCATGAATAATTTATGATCAATACACATTTGTTTATAAAGATTGCTAGCCTCCGATGAAATTCTTTGATATTCCATTCGTACATATTCAGGTTCTTCTAACCAAGATTCTTTGATCATTGTCGAAAGTTGTGGTTGTGTGATAACAGGGTAATCTAAAGATTGAAGAAATTTACAGAAATTCATTCTATAACATATAAATGAATTTGGTACACGACTGGTTTTTCCAGAAAACTTAAATTTGGTGATTGATTTTTCAATCAGATCCGATGAAGTAATTTCGGGGGGGAAGGGTATCTTAATTTTACGAGAGACAGGATTTGTAGAATTTATATTCATTTTTGAGATATTTTATTAGAAAAAAGATAAATAATAACGAGAATTTTAACACACCAAATTTCGAAATACCAGAAAACTGTAGTATTTATACAATTTGCAGTTTAATAGAACACAAAAAGTTTATTATGAGCTATTATATCAAGTCATTTTCTCTTTTAGTACTTGAATTAATTAAATTAAAGTTTAAATCAAATAAGAAGTAAATATATTTTAAAAAATAATTTTACAAATGAACTAACCTAATTGTAAATAAAGGATTTGCTTATAGTATGATGTAATATCTCTATCTTTGAATATCATATACCTTTTCTAAATTTGTCTATGTTTTCCCATAATAGGTCAGATAACTATCATTGAACAGATTATTAGTCATGCCTCAGGACAAGAAAATATTTTCATTGCACAAAATGATAAATGTTAGCTTCTACAGAGAATAATACAAGATTTAAGGAAAATTGTATATAAAAATTCGCGGTCGTAGAGTTTTAAGAATGGATTCCGAATATGAGGTATATTTATACTTTACTGTATATTCTGTTTAAAACAATGAAGCATCTTGTGAAGGTAGAGAATGGATTGGTTCTATTATGTAATTTGGCCAGTCACCATTGGAAATTGTTTGTTTGTTACACCCATTAAAATAACGTGGGTTTTAATTAAGTCAATCAATTCGATTTTTTTTGTATAATTACGTTTCACAAATATTATGTTGTTTTTAAATAACAAAGAAAAAAGACTTTTTATGGATACTTAAATGTAATGATCCAATTTAGAAACATAATGGTTATAATTTATTTCTCCATGGAAAAGTTCAAGTTTTTGTGTTACAAGGCGTCATTTTCTGAATATTACATTATTGTCATATTAGGTAAGACCAACTATTATATTCAAATGTTATTGCGAAAACGCATTTTTTTTAATAATAAAAGATAACTTAATTTCAATTCTTGATGAAGTTAAGTATCGAACTGAGAAGAATCGCATTAATTTGCTAAAAATAATATCACAACTAAATAATATTTTTGATGCTTAATGGTTATCTCATTTGATAACTTTTATTTAGAATCACCTTTTGGCCCAATTATCATAGTAAAAATGTAATTTCCGAAAAATTGGTACATGTACATGTACATGTACATGCATAATTAGTGTACATGTACCATATTTAACATCATCGTACATTGCATTGCATGAGTGACGTAAATAGTACGATTTAGGTTATTTTTATCGTTCTTTTTTTAACTTTTATATAATTTGATAATTGTAAATTCTATTAGTTATTGACATAAGAGAAAACTTCGCCTTATAATCTAGCCGGTGTCCTAAGTTCCTAAATCATCTAGCCCGAATCGCTAGAGCAGTGTCTAAAATTGACTTGAGGCTTGCAAACGATTTTAAATTTCCGCAATTAAAAGCTTATATGCATATGCGAATTTCGCATGTAAAATTAGAGTTTCACATGAATTTTGTAACGCCGCAAGTAACTTTATTTATCAGGATATGGACCGCAACTCAATTGAAAATTGAATTTATATAGAGATCAAGAAACTGATAGTATGACGGATGTGAGTCAAAGCCAAGAAATCCGTAATGTGATGTGACTAATATAGAGGTATGACTGCATATGCAATATGTTAGATTTCTTTGAATGAATAATAATAACTTGGGATGGGATAAAAATATTAGCTGATGAATTAAAAGTAACTATTAAAACAAACAATCATGTTTTACTTTCGCCGTTTACTATTATCTTTAGACTACGTATTCACCTTTAATATTCGAAATAGCAAACTTTGAGTTCATCACAAAGGCTTAACATATGAATTTGAGTTTGCCCAGATAATTTTCATTTTTTTTTTAATATTCTCCGTGTTTGAGAATAATTATAAATGTCTAAAAAAGGAAATCACGCGCTAATGTATGAACATTCAAAAATGAAATGTAAAATTAATATTAAAGAAACGTCATTAATATAATGTTGTAACTGAAAATTGTTGTATTTCTTTTTACAATAAATTTGTATTTATCAATTGTTGAGTGACTAATTATAATTACTAAAACTTACATTCCTGCGTCGTTTAAAAACTGTTCTAAATATATCAGTTTTAAAAATTTATTCACACAAAGTACCTTGTGCTCTAAAAAAAAAATGCCTTATTTCTTTTGCGTGTTGCTAACAAAAAATTGCGGAAAAAGCGCAAAAAATACCGTCACTTTTTGAGATTATAAATCTGAAACACATCCACAACCAGTTTTTCTTTATACATGCAGTGTATGAAAAACTTGATATTGATAAATTCGATGAACATCGTGGGCTGATTTTCAAATTTAGAATTTTGTAATCATAAATATAGGAATGGACATTTTTAGTAATATGTATGGCTTATTATTAGTGACGTCTTTTTACTCAAGATAGTGAACGATGTTAATAATTGTAAAAAAAAAAACGGGTTAAGATTCCTAGCAGCGATAAAAAAGAAATGCATGTATTTATTAATTAATATACACATAACGAGAGAATTATTTATTAAATTATATGTCAAGATTCTACAAGCGCATCCCTCTAAATGCACACTCCAAATTCAAATCTTCTCTATATGTACCCTATATCTCGGTCCCAACCTTTAATAACACTTGTAAAATTATTGTCTGTATAGATGCACAATTTCTCTAAATGCACGCATATGTATCTAGTCCCAAGGGTGTGCGCTTGAGGAGGGTGCAACTATATATATTTTTGAGACATAAAACAAAAATATTAATGTATGGAATTTACGTATCAAATTCGAGAAATGATGTATTCTCTTTTTTTAACTTTATATTGCTACTTGCTAAAAGAATTTTGATGTCATGAGCATGATTCAACTTAACTTGGAGCCGAACCTTATTTAAGAAAGATTTATTCGTTTTTAAACAGTTTTTTCGGTTCGATTTTCCGAAATAATTCATCTTATGGATACTCAACATCCTGACACTCGAAGCCCAACATCACGCCAAGATCATGCCTTTGCTCGAACGGTGATCGTTTGGATAATCGGTGACTTAAATTTTACGAATATGCGTGTACCGTTTTACGCTATTTGATTTTGATTTTCAACTTTATAATGCTAAATAATGAGTGAAACTACCAATTCTGGTAATATAATTCTTAAAAACGAAAAGCTTCGCGTAACTTGCGTAATGGAGTTTTTACTAACGGGTTTTTGAAGATCTTCCGTCGGAACATAAAAATGCAAAACTCTCCGTAAGTAAAGTTAATAATGTATATTATTACTTAATAATATCTTAAAATTCTAGGCTTCACAAAATTGGGATTCCAATACTATAATCTTTGGCGCCATCTATAGCATCAACAGCCAAATTTAAGTCAAAAGATTCGGATCAAAATATATTAGACGGTTTTATGGGTGGGAAATCTCGAAGAACACAATTCAGAACGTTCATAAGCCCGACAAAAGAAATCCCAAAGAACGCCATCCCGAAGGATCGAAATTCCGAACGAACGAAATCCTAAATGAACGGCATCCCGGATGAAGAAATCCCGGATGCACGAAATCATAGCATGGAATACCAAATTATTACGATTTCGGGATTTCGTGCATTTGGGATTTCGAGCTTTTGGGATTACGAACATTCGGTATTACGATTATTTAATTGACGTGCATTGGGATTTTGATCTTTCGGAATGCCTTTTTTTTGTTTGTCAGGCTTATGAAAGTTCGAGATTGTGTTCTTCGGGATTTTTGAACGTTACCGGATTTTATACAAAATTCCTATCTAAAGTA
Source organism: Ambispora leptoticha (assembly GCA_910591765.1). Taxonomy (NCBI): domain Eukaryota; kingdom Fungi; phylum Glomeromycota; class Glomeromycetes; order Archaeosporales; family Ambisporaceae; genus Ambispora; species Ambispora leptoticha. The sequence goes on along the minus strand of CAJVPS010000140.1, from coordinate 9,738 downwards.
TGAATTTTATGTAAATTAAAAATTAACTTCGTGATAATTTATTGTTATTATTATTACTATAATATTTTGCATTTTAAATTCCACAAGCAGTTCGAAGTTTGCTACCAAATGGATAATTGTTAATGTGTTGAAATCTTGGTGAGCACAAAGTATGGAAATAAAAAGATAATATATCTAATTGATTACACTGCACGATATATGTATTCATTTAAATTATTATTTTTAAGCAAAATTCGAGTTGTTCGGATTAAACTAAAATCGGGTCAAGTCAAATTCGGATTATATAAATGCTAATCCAGTATTTTTATATTTGATTTTTATACACAATTACAGTATGTTCCAACCCGACCCGATTCGACTCCGTCGGAGCACTAATTGGGTTCGGCATACCCAACATCTTGATATGTTTCTGAATTTCGGGAATTTTTATTTTTTTTTTTTTTTTTTTTTTTTCCAAAAAGGGAGGGTGAAGCAAGAACCCGTTTATTGAATAAATGCGTGATAAAAAGTTACGATACAAGTGATTTACATAGTAGGTCTATTTGTTTGGTAAATTTATTATTTCGGGAACTATCTAGGTGAATTTTCGCATCTCTAAGGAGAATGTGTGGAGCTGCTTTTATGATTTGAGTTTCAGATTCTTCGATATTGAGGTTAAGTCTAGCAGAAGCTCGCCAAACATAATCAATAAGCCAGGAGGAGAGCCAGAGAGTAGTGAGAGAAAAGTCATTAGGATGTTGATTGGAATTTTTATTTTAATATCGATATTAGGTCTGGTACGAAATGCCGAACGTTCATAAGCCCGAAAGTTCGAAATCTCGAATGACATCCCAAAAGATCGAAATCCCGAATGAACGGCATCTCGACTAACAAATCCCGAAAGATCGAAATCCCGAATGAACGACATCCTGGAAGAACGAGTACATGTATCCTAAAATGCATGAAATACTAAAATTATCACGGGATATCATTAACTCGGGATTTCGTTCATTTGGGTTTCAATCTTTCGGGATTTGGTTACTCGGGATGTGGGACTTATGAACGTTAGGGATTTCGACCGTTGTCGACCTAACTTCCCGCCAAACACAATTTCCAGACATAAACCAGAAATTGAACTAGTTTTTCGGGAAAGTTGGAAGAATTAGGTTTGAATTTCGGGAGATTGGATCGTCGGGATGTTGGTTTCGGGATATTGGATGGCACCCGCTTTTTCGGGCCACGTGGTTATTTTAAGTGGTAAACCAATCAAATCGCAAGATATGAAATATTAATTACGGGTGGGTTTGGAGTTAAGGATACATTTCACGCGAAGTTTAATGGTAAAATTTCACAAGGAACGTTTTTTGTTAGAACATAGAAAGTGATTTTCATAAGCAAAATTTCGAGATACACGTAAAAGCTATTTTCGAAAATTACGTTTTGAATTTTTCCGTTACAAATTGATCTAATTTGGTCCCCCCCCCCCCCCCCTTTATAAATGAACGTGCCAAACTATAGTTAGTGATTCGGGCTGGCTCGTCCCATCGGGCGTGTTGAGGATCGACCTATCCCTGAACCGGCTAAAACCTGGTTTTCTGTTGAATTTATTAAATTCCGGCCAAAATCCAATTATTAGCAGACATTAGGAAATAGAATTTTACATTAATTATATTGACCAATCAAAATTCGGTTATAACGAATAAAAAGAAATAAAAAATATCATAATTGATCTTCAGCACTTGAATGTTTTTTAATTTCTTTTGTTTATAAAAGTAATTCCTGACACAATTTCAATAACTTCTGTCCATTGAGAGACTAAGTAAAATCGTTTGTCAGGTAATAAAGCAGTTATTTACCAGTTTTCAGCCAATTTGATTAAGTTTTTGAAGAATTATTGTGAATTTATTATATAATTATTTTTTAATTTCATGTAGAAAACTTTGCTGTGTTTTCGATAAATTCCACTTAACAATCATTTAAAAAACCGTGAAATATGTATTTGAGTTCTGTATAAATAATAATAAAATAATTGGTTTAATTCCTATAAAAAACTAACCAATTTACATTTAAATTTTATCTATAATCCAGATATGAAAGATTATAATCTGACTAATTCAGACAAAAAACTGGTCAACTTCTATTAAGTTCTGTTTATATTCCAGATATGAAAACCTAACAATCTACCGATTTTCAGATAGAAATCTGGCAAACTTCAGGTTAACTTCTGGAAAAAGATTAATAAAACCTGATGTTTGCTAAATCTATTTTAATATAAAAAAAAGTATGTTTGCCAGAAAAAATCCATTTTTTTTTACCTGAAGTTTGCCAGATTTTTGCTTGAATAAAAAACTGGATTTTTGCCTGAATTTACCAGATGCAGTTTTTTACTGGACATGTCTCTGTCAACTGGACTGATCAACATAAAATAAATTTTGCAGCATAAGATCTTTATTATCAATAATACAGTCAACTTTTCCTAAATGCATACCTCTTGGGAACATAGAACCAATTTGTCAAAATATGCATTTAAAGAGAATGTGCATTTAGGAGAGTAAATTTTATAAGGGTCATATAAGCTTGGGACTGAACTAGAATATGCATCTAAAGAGAGTGCATTTATGAAATGTGAATTTAGAAAGAGTTAGCTGTAGTGTATTAATAACTCAGTTTACAAGATTCACAATCCTTTCACGTGGTGGAGTGCGCATCAAAAACAATATCCGAATTTAACAGCATTGACTTGAAATTATTTCGATTTCCCGGCAACTTCAGTACTATCCGAACGGTTATTTTCCAACGCATGCAACATTATAACGAATAAAAGTTTTTGGTTTGAATAATAATTAGAAATTACTAGTATCGTAAACTTCGGTCTTGAACAGAGATATGGCGTAATCAACTACGACATAAGCCATAATGGGTTTGGTACGAAATCCCGAATCATGAGATCGAAAGCCCGAAAGATCGAAATCCCGAATGAGCAACATCCCGAAAGGTCGAAATCCAGAAAGAACGGCATTCCTCAAAATCCCGAAAGAATGACATCCCGAATCGCGAAACCCGAATGAACGATATTCCGAAAGATCGAAATCTCGAATGAATGACATCCCGAACAAACGACATCCCGCCCGTGATAATTTTAGTATTTCATGCTTTTTGGCATGTACTATATTTTCGGAATTTCTTACATTCGGAATGTCGTTCATTCGGGGTTTCGTGATTCGGATGTGATTCATTCGGTCTTATGAACGTTCGGGATTTCGACCGTTACCGGCCATAATAGTTACGACGATATCTAGGGTTTCGGAAATGTGAAATATCCGATTAATTTCAAATTCTGTCATATACTAATCTAAATATTCAAAAAGTTCATTTATAGAAATTTTCTGGTCGACCCGTCCGAGTCTTATTGTTGTCAGCCCCCAGACTACAGGTTTCCATCGGCCGTATCTCTAACTATATAAACCTTAGCAATATATGTTAGCGTTAATGTTTTATTACATAATATCGAGTGTAGGGCTGACAATATGCCGCTTAATTTTGTAATCATCGGGTGTTGGGAGATTTTTGGATGTCGAGTTGTTATAACAGACCCATAGTCAAAATTTAGTAATATTTAGAAGCAATAGCTGTTTTATAAATAAATTCATCAGGAGAAACAATAACGATTAAGTTTAGAAAAAAACACACCTGTTGCACTTTTGAGTTCGTTGAATAAAATCTTTATATTTCATATGATAGATTCACTGGAGAAAAGCATCTTTCAACCTGTTGACTTTTAAATATTGCATGGATTAAATTGCGAAATATCGGACAATTGCCCAGTCGTTCTGATATTGATAGATACTGTATGTCTAATTTGCTTCCGAAATTTCAACATCATTATTAAAACACATCTTTCTAACAGCTCGTAAATTTTAAAAAATGGCACTATGTGAGAATTATTTGTTTAAATTTTTAATAGATTTGTTAATTAAGCCAGATTCGACGATTTAGACGAGGAAAACGTGCTCGTTTGCTCTGATATTTGGCAAATATATAATGAAAGTTCATAAATAAGTTCGGGGGTTTGCATAGCGGTCATAAAATTTATAAACTAAATTTTGTTATCATATAAATCGTAGCTCTGACTTATCCATTATTAATACCTTTAATGTAATAGCAATAGTAAAATTTCAATTAAGTTCGCAATCTTAACAGTCCGTATGTGTGTTCATTAATAGAATACTACCGAATCAATTGTGAATGCATTCAAAAATTAATAAAAAATGTTTATATATAATAGGTTAAGGAAAATAAGGAAAATTTCTTTACTTTTTTTCTAACAGTAAAAATTTCTTCCAAATTACTTTATAAAAAAATATATAAATAAAGTTTTTACCACTACAATTCGCAAGAAATAAATCATAAATCAATTATGGTGCAAAAGTTTAGTCGCATCAAATACTGCGCCACCGCTGAATTTTTGAAGGATTATCATTTCCAAATAAGATGCTAAAATCGAATTATTATTTCCAAATAAGGTATCATGTGCTATGCTAAATTTAATTTATGCAATAATAAATTTGTACAAAAAATAATAATGTAATTTTTCATGTTGAAATTTAGCCAATCAAAAATAATGCACGTGATATACCAGGCGCTGAAAATTTGATTATTACTATTACTATTACTATTACTATTAAAATTGACATTAAAAAATATCTAACTACAAATAATTTTTATAAAACAACAACAAAATAAATATGTAATGTTATACAGTTCTGGCAGAAAGTAATGGTGGTGACACTTTCATGCATATTTTATGCAGTGTAGGTCTCTGCCGAAATTGGATCAAACCCCTGATGAAAACATTGATTAATAAGGTAATGTATTATATTTTTTATTTTTACTCGATTATCAAAATATTTACTGAATCACATTATTTTTCCCCACAAATGACATGTAGTACTATAAAATTGAACTGTGAAGTTGTTAAGTACTTTTGGTGCAAAAAATACCATAATACCACCGAAATAGCTAATAAATCTGGAGTTCCTCTTCATTCTGTTGAATGATATATGTCTTCTCTTCATAAAAATGGCAATATTCCAGCAATCCATCATCCTGGTTGTTCGTGTAAAACAACACCAAAAAAATGTTACCAAATCAGAAAAATCTTAGAATCAAATTGCTTCACTACTTCAGCCAAAATAAAAGCACAGCTTGAAGAAACTCACCCAGGCTTTGAAATCAGTGACCAAACTGTTCGTGACAAGCTTTTTAGGCTTAGTTATATTTCGATATTGCCGAGACGTATTCCACTCCTTATCCAACGTGCAAAAGAAAATCAACTTCAATAGTCACATGACCACGTCAATTATAATTGGAATAAGGTCATATTCTCTAATGAAATAACTTTGCAGTTATCCTGAAATACCTATCGTGTATGGTCTTGTTCTGGTAAACCAACTGCACCAATGACAAAACACTCATTTAAAGTTCATGTGTGGGGTGCAATTTGTGTACGCGGAAAAGTAGGCATGTATATCTTTACACAAAATATGGACCATCATCTTTATCGTCAAATCCTCAATGATCACTTATATGAAAATGCAACTCATATATTTGAATGTTGGCAGTGGATCTTTCAACAGGATAATGATCCCAAGCACACCTCAAATGACGTCCGAAATGATCTTGAAACATGACTTCCAAATTGCGTTTTGCCATGGCCATCCTATAGTCCAGATCTCAATCCTATCGAGAATATTTGGGCAGTTCTTAAACAAAATATGGAGAAAAGAGTTAAAGGAATGGTGGCACAAAAGCAGAGTGTGTTACAAGAGATCTTCATTGTATTAGTGAAGGAGGAATGGGAAAATCTTCCGAATGTGATGCTACTTAATAGTATCCATAGCATGCAAAATCGCATTCAAGAATGCATTGCTATGGAAGGAAATCACACAAAATATTAATATTTTGTATATATAATAGTTTGATTATATTTATAATAAAAATATAATTTTTTTGGAGGGTAATTATTAGTTTTTGCTTTATTTTCAATAAAAACCAACCGCCATTACTTTCCGCCAGAACTGTAGCGCATGTCAAAGGCTATTTAATAACATTTATTTTAATATTTATACATATAAAATAAAATTACTTTACAATTTAAAATATTAATTAAATATTTGATGTCTTTAGACTGTTTTCACCATAGAATATCTAATAATATCCTTATTATCACTGCAGATAATTTAAAAATCCTCAAACATTAAAGTTGTAAATTTATTTTTCATTTATCGTTTTAGAAAGATTTCTACAGACAACTAGCCAAAAAAGTTCAATCACTTTCTAACAAGGAATTTTGAAATTCATAGAACACCCATCTGCGCGCTGTTTTGAGTATTTGCGAGCTATTTCGAGTACGCGCATGTGCGTTATTTTGAGACAAAGATGTCAGGAAAAAATAATTAAAACTTGCTTCGAACGTGTTTTTGCTTTGGTGTAGTTTCGTCAATACTTTTTGCTTTCCTGAGATTCTGTGGTAAATCATGTTCAGCTTTTCTCGATCTACAGGTCAAGTTGGAAAGTGCTGGCCGTATTTGTGGTTTGAGACAACAATCAATTATAAAGTATCTAATCTCAACAAATGACATCATCATTATCATCCAAATAAAGCTATGCCCAGCGTTGCCTTCAAATTTTTGTGTATACTTAATTTTCCAGTTGTGGACTAATTGAAAAGTTTCAGGATTGATACAATGCAAATTGGCATAAAGAGAGAAAAATTCTCCTTTGTTCATTCGAGAAAAGTAATGGCTTAGAACAGGTTAATAATAAAATTTGTGCAAGGTAAGCATATTTTGGATTAAAGTAAAATTTTTTCCTATTCAATGGAGCGTAAAAGATGCTGAATGAACAAGACATAATAGCATATTTTCGAACTTCAAGTGACATTCACTGTAACAAATCCATTCACGTAGTCTAGCATTATTATATAATTTGACTGAGTCGAACTAAAGAATTTATAATATCCATTACGACGCATCCTCCAATTTAGAAATTGATAATATTTTGATCGAATGAATATGTTTAAAATTATCTAGCTATGAAATAAAGGAAAATTTGATTTTCTATACTTAATTGGTCAACTTTAAACGCACACCATTTCGTATTAATAAAGGAAAACTTGAGCCTGAAGAACATTCAAAAGCAGTCTTGTCAATAGCGGTCTAGACGAAAGAAAGTACAGGTCAGAGCTCGATTTAACATTTATGTGAATTAACAAAAGCGTAAATTAGTGATTCTTTTAACTATAACGAAATTATACTCAGTTGCGATGAACATCCGCTACGATTAAAATCGATTCCTGATTGTAAAGACCTCTAAATTCTATTCCTATGTTTCACTTTTTGATGCTTCACAAAGTGAACAGCGATAGTCACGAAAAATAAATTTTATTCTAAAAATTAAACATTAAAATCTCCACACTCTAACTAATCCTGACTTTTGCCGTCGAATTTAACAAAACTCAACAGTAGTTAAAATGGGACTACTTAATCATTTATGGTCAATTCTGGTGAGTCCGAATGAAAATTAAAAATTTCTGCAATATTATCAAGAGAAACGACGATAACCTATAAAGAAGAAAATTTTTTGTAGCTGTTTATGGAGACTAAACACATTAAAGGAAACATTTTGACACTAAAATTGAGGATACAAGAAAAATCAACTAGATACAGTCGTCCCCTCTATAGTTACAGGAGTCGGGACCATAGTAAAATTTCATGATATTAGTGACTATAGAGATTTGTGACTATATACAGTTCTGATGGAAAGTAATGGCAAAAAATATTATATTTTTATAATAATCATAAACATTATGTGCACAAAATATTAATATTTAGTATGATTTCCTTTCATGCATTCTTGAATGCAATTTTGTATGCTATCCCATTCCTCCCTGCTAATACTAGTGCTCCGAAAGGGTCGAATCGGGACATATTCGAATTCAACTCGAGTATAGAAATTAAATATAAAATACTCGGGTAGCATCTATATAACCCGAATTTGATTCGACCCATCATAATTTAATTTGACCGACCCATAAAAACAACAATAATATAAAAAATTAGATATCTATTTTATTTATTTCATCGGTGCAATCAATTGGATATACTTTATGCCAGGATTGCATGCACGAATTGTATCTGTTTTTTTAAGACTGTTATCAAATCAGTTCCACAGAAAAAGCTGTTCTATTGAGATCATCAGCAATTATCCATTTGTTATCGTTATAGCAAACTTTTGCTTGTGTAAACCTAAAAATACAAAATATTATATATGACAATAACAGGGTTGACAGATATTTAAACAACATTTGACCTGGTCCAAGGGTCAATTCCAGTGTTTAAAATTGGTTTAAAAATTATCTGCGCAAGCGCATATTTTTTTATTATATAATATGCACATTTTTACAGTAAAACATTATATAAGCGCAGACTATTCAAAATGACCCTAAATATATGATATATTAAATAAATATGAAATGTTATTTTGATTGAATATAAAATCAAATGCATGCATCTGTATCATTTTGCATTATTAAGATATATTATAAAGAGTTTTACATTTGCTAGTAAATTAATAATTTATTATTTTGAGATATAGATTAAATTACAGCTAAAGTTAAACTTTCATTTTATTATCTACTTGAACTTTTATTATTTTTAATTTATAGATAAAGATATAGTATTATTTCTCTAATTTATAATTAGATTGATATGAAATAATCAAGATTGATTTAGGATAAGATTATATTTCTGCAACTTTAATATTTATACATCTATCTTGTATATTTTATAGGCATTTAACTTCAATTTATTAATCTTAATCATAGCAATAATAATAATTTTCTTGTCATTTATGAGTTTAATAGTTATTAATATTATTTTCTATAACTTAATTTTATTTTTCTAGATAAATTTCTCATCTACAAAATTTTTTAAGATATTACTATTTAGCAATATTCATGCTAATTTGTCATTTACTTAGCTATTAAATTTCAACAACCTCTTTTTGTTGTCTTCTAAATAAGTAAATTCTACTCTTTTATATGACTGAAAAAATTCTTCTTGCTTATCTTCTATATTAATAATTTTGATTTAGAATAATAATTCTTTATAAAGTGATTTGGTTTGTTACAGTGCAACATATATCTTTGGGCTTATTATTTTTTTATTGATTATTATCTTCTTATTATTATAATATAATTCTGCTTGATCAAGTTTCATTAGTATAAAATTATTATTTTACTAATTTTTATTATATTACTATTATGAGCAATGATTATTATTATATTTACTTGAAATTTTCAAAGATCTGCCTTGATTATATATAGTAATATCATAGTAAATAACTAATTTCTAAGCATTTTTTAAGATTTTTGATATTTAATAATTTATTTTTATCTTTATAATTAATTTTAAATCTTTTATAAAATATATAATCTAATTTAAGATACTTATATCTGTAATTTATTCAACTATTTTTTTGAACTTTATATTATAATCTTATACAAATCCAGTTTGGTAAAGAAAATAAAGTTATTTATAAAGATATTACTAATAATATAATAATTAAAATACTTTTTTTAATATTATAACAAAGATTTTTCAATTATTGTAAGATTATTTTATTAATGGTTATAAACAAGATAAAATGCGATATGAATAAGTTTTAATTTTATAACTTATGATTGTTTTTATTATTTAA
>CAJVPS010000139.1:0-34633 GCA_910591765.1 Ambispora leptoticha | reverse complement strand
TTTATTTTAGTTATAGTCTTCTTTGATTAATAGTTTACTATTTAATCAATTCAAATCTTAAGTTATATTGATTACTAGTGACTTCACTCAGATAATCTTTATAATTTCTTGATTTATTTTATTCTTTCTTTATTTATTCACTCTTTATTAAGATAATATCCATAGATATTGACATAGGCCTTAGAAATCTTTGTCATTATTGAAAGTTATAGTCTAATTCCCCTCTCATTATCTTTAATTATTTCAGTCTCTCCCAACCCTATATTGTTAAGGTGAATTAAAGTGAAACTTCACTTACCAATTCACCGTAACAGTATGATAAGTAATAATAAAATTATATTTTATTATAGTTATTATCTAACAAAAAACTCAAAATTCAGAATTAATTTGCTTAATAAAGTAGCTATCAGAGTGTATTATAATTAGTAACTATTTTAAAAAGAGATTTAAGAAGATAATATCAAAATTATATTACAATTCAGATTATAATCAGAGTTTCTTTTTCAGTAATACTATAATTTTTTTGCTAATTTAAGTAAAATACAATATTTATCCTTTTTTTATCATTCACTTAAGATAAAACTATTTAATTTTAAATTAAATGCATTAGTGTAAAGATAGAATTTCTTTATAAAGTCAGGATAAGTTAAAAATAGATAAATATAAGTTTTTCTTTCAAAGTCTAAAATGCTTTTTCTTATTTTACTATCTAAATATATATAATATTATTTTTCAAAAGGTTAAATAAAGATACTATTATTTAAGAAATTTCTTTTATAAATTCTTTTATAATATTCTGTTAATTCAAGAAATAATCTATATTTATTGGAGTTAAAAACTCTTAAATCTATTATATTATTAAAGGATTAGACAAGTCTTGAGTAACAAAAACGGCAACTATTTTTTTATCTTTTTATAGGCCACGTGAGATATTATCCGAAAGAAAATAACGCGATCGGTGTTATTAAGAAAATTTTAGATTTCGGAACTTACCAAATCAAACCCGATGGCGGCGGCGAAGCAGGTAAACATTTATTTTATAAATCATCATGATTATAAATTTATACTGAAACCATTTATTTGTAGTGCTCATAAAAGAACACAGAATCATTGGTTTTGCTAACTCCGCTTTGAACACCTTATTTTTTTTTATAAAATATGTATGTTTTATTAAGAAGTCTCTTAAATAAATTTTATGGAACACAAATATAATGTTTAATATGTTACAGAGATTTAACATTTAATAAAATGGAATTATAGATAATAATAATAAAATTATAATAATTAAAGAAAATGAGTTTTAAGTTTGTTGTTAGGATTGTTGCTAATCAGAAATTTGACATTACACCAAGTGAAATCTTGTTTCGCGTACATTATTATATATGTTGGGTGATTTACAGCGAACAAAAAATGGTTTCAATTCTTTGTGTTTATGCGTTAATTTATTAAAGTTAACAAGTTTTATTAACACATAATAGTAAGCCAAAATGTAATTGCTATTTTATTTTATTAATACAATTTATATCTGTTATCTAATACGCACGCGTAGAACAAAATAATGAATAATATTGAATAGTCATCGCTGTTATTTAATTATATCATTTCATTTGTTGCTTTTTTATCATATAAATCAATGTTTTAACTTATTATCTAATTTTCATTTATGTTATTTTTTTTTTTTTTATAAAACGTGTATGATATCAGTACGGCGAAATTAAAACACAATACGCTATATAATAACACCAACAAACAATTAAAATAATACAACAATACATGTAATACTAAATACATAAATGCATTTTAAAATATACAACAGCATATGTATTGGTTTCGGATAATATTTCACGTGAAATACAAAAAATTAAATTTCAAATACTTGTTTACCGGCTTTTTTGCGTTTTACTATATTAGATCGAATGGATCTCTTTATTTTTACATATACATGTATAATGATATCGATATGATGATGTGATTCTGGACCAATAAAATTTTTATATTTGAAAACGTTATTTCGATAGAATCAATGTATTCCATGTATGCGAAAAAAAACTTGGTATAACGTCAAATTTCTGATTATGAGCAATACTAATAATAAAGTTGAAAACTCATTCTTCTTTAATTATTATGATTTTATTGTTACATGTATTATTTATAATTTTATTTTATTAAATATTAATTTCTCTGCAACATATTAAACATTATACATGCATTTGTGTTCAATAAAATTTTATTTATTTAATAAAATATACATATTAACGGTGAGGTGTTCAAGCGGCGTTAGCGTAACTTTTGATTCTGGATTCTCTTAAGAGCACTACAAAATAAATGATTTCAATACTCAGTATAATTTATAATCATGATAATTTATAAATAAATGTTTACCTTCGCTGCCGCCGTCATCGGGTTTGATTCGGTAAGTTCCGTCATCTAAAGTTTTCTTAATAACACCGGTCGCAGTCTCATTAGTGTTATTTTCTTTCGGATAATATTTCACGTGGTCTACAAAAAAATTTCAAAGTCAAATTTCAAAAACAATAAATACGCTAGAATTAAGAAAAATAATTACCGTTTACTTTATATTTTGTCATTTCGAATAAAGTTAAGCAACTAGTTAATGATATTAACATTAGATCGAATGGATCCCATTTTTATATTTTTTCAAACGCATCTTCACCAATACGAATCTAAACGTTATTGTACGATTGCGGAATTCTGAATCAATAAAAATTATTTATTTGATAACGTTTCAAGTGCATCCTCAACAATATTAATCTGAACGCTATTGTTCTGGAATTATTTATTTAAAACATTCTAAGTATATCTTCGACAATATAAATTCTGCACGTTGTCATTCTAATTATGGAACTTAATACGATTGTTGAATTCTGGATGATAAACTTCTTGGCGTATATTTCTGTATCGGGGAGATAAATATGACGTTTACATATGCCGAAATCTGCGGTAATCGTTATTGGTGCCGGTTTAGGATTTTATGCGAAAAATTTTACGAGATCAAGTGTGATGCAGTAATTATAATTTTACGGGGTCTTTAATTTTTAATGAGACTTTCAACAGGAACTAAATTTGAAACAACGCTTTTGCCTTAAACTCCAACAGCATTTAATCAAATTATAAGATATGCTTTTTCTGGATCAAGGACCCAACCATTAATCAACTCACCGTTATAATTCGGGTTTTGGTGGATCAAGAGCAATTTGTGCGCAAGTAAGACATCATAAAAGTAAAGCTTTAAATCACACTTTATTTGACCTTTGCTATAACACGTATATAGATTTTTGTTCTCCGATTACAGGAGCAATTATTGGATAATTTGAGGAATCATTGAAAAATTATTAGTTAAAAAACAAAGATGCATCGAAAAGGGAAATCGGTGTTACATATACATGTGCATGTAATCAATTGTTACCGTTGACATTAGAATTTCCTTTAATTGCACCAGTTGATCATCTTGTGACGTGCCGCAACATCTAGATGCGAAAAGCATTACATGTACATGTATAACAATGAGCCCTTATCAAAACAAACCATGTCCAAATTAGCGCATTATTCAACAATCATCTTATTTTTTTATTATAGCAATAATAAACCTTTATTCTTTTTCAATAACATAATACACGTAATATTATAATTAGATCATCTGATAGTACATTTGGCAATTCTATATAAAGAAAGGTTGTTCTCAAATCTATCTTCTAATATTCACACGTAGATGTATAGATATACTTTTTTTCGCTAGAATAATAAACCAGTCTTTGCCAATGGATCAGGTCCAAATTGGAGTACAGGTCCCGTTCATTTCTTTAACACTATCATATGACGATTATAGCTTAATAGGCGTGCTCCTTGATGATAATCTTACACGTATACATGTATTGATTTTTGATTATGGTTAGGATTAGGGTTAGAGTCGGAGGACTAATGTAAAATTTTTGCAAGAATATTTTATTAAAACACAAAGTAGATATAATTTCGAGATGCAAACTATTTTTCAAAATAAACGGTTTAAAATTTTTCCGTTGCATATTTAATTTGGCTATCATCTCTAGTTAATCTTCATTAAAGATGATTGGCTGATTAATTATAAAAAATACAAGGATTGTACAATTGTACATGTATTTGATGTTTATTTGTGTATTACGTATTGTTTATTTCCGCACGTTTTTATAAAATGAAAAAGTCAAAACATTAATATTTATGATAAAAAGTAAACAAATGAAATGATATCATGAAACATCAGTGATAACTATTCAATAATTATTTATTTACGCGTATGTATAATTTAAAAGATATAAATTATATTAATAGAATAACAATTAACTGACCACTTTTCTCGAAACAAATTTCAAATTTCCTAATGAGTTTTACCCCTGATATAAGTCACAAGCCACAGATTGATTCCTAATTTGGATAAATGATGCGGCATAAACAAAAGCGGGACAGTTCGTATTGTCAAACGTCGGTGGGAATCAACATAGTAACAAAGTGAAACAGAAAAAAAATGACAGATCATGTGACTTCTGATCACATTCTGTCTTTCCGGAGTTCCTGGAGTCTGCCCCTGATACCTTTAAGGTTAGAATGAGAATGTCATGCATTTATTATTTATTTACAATGTAATTCGAGAGAATAATGCTTTGTTTTTTTTATTTACAATGTAATTCAAGAATAATTTGAACTTTAAGAATAAACTTGCATTTTGTTTTTTTATTTATAATGTAACTCAAGAATAATTTAAATATTAAGAATATTCAAATAAAATAAGACTTATCATTATTAAATTCTCACTTTATCTTATTAATAGTTAAAGTTCACTTATTCTTTCCTATTCAACTACCTTCTTGATTACTTGTTCAATTACTTATAAGATTGTCCACTTGATTGTTACTAACTTGTTCACTCTCACTTTCTTGCTTGTTCACTTGCTCGCTCTTGCTTACTTTCTCAGACTTGAGTTAATTACAATTATTATTATCCAGAAGAAATAGTTAGACTTTGATTTCAGATTGATCAAAGTGCTTAAAAGAAATTTTAAAAGTAGAAAAATTACTCACTGATACAAAACATGAAGATAATCCAATGGTAAAGAAAGCTTGAATTATCTGATAGAGATAGAAATATACATCTGATCAGAAAAGTTCTCATTATACTGGTAATTATTCATCATCATCAGAAAATCCAAATGATAAATCAAGAACTGAAGTTGAAGAAACTTGTCAATGAAAAGGTATAGAATTATCAAGTAATAGTATTAATCAGATTATCAATCATAATTATTATCATTCTAATATCTTTGATAGTTAAAGACTTACTTGCTGAAAGAAAAAATATCAGTTTAATAAGATATGAAAAAAAATAAATTCCAAAGGCAAAAAATTACTTATCAATATAAAACATGAAGTTAATTTAATGATAAAGAAAGCTTGAATTATCTGGTAAAGATGAAAATATATATCCTGATCAGAAAAGTTCTCATCATACTAATATTACCAGAAAACTCAAATGATAAAACAAGAACTAAAATCAAAGGAACTTATCAATGAAAAGATAGAATCACCAAATATTTTTTATTAAGTAATAGTATTGGTCAGATTATCAAACACAATTCCGATACCTTTGAAAGTTAAAAATTAACTTGCTAAAAGAGAAAAATATCAGTTTAATAAGAAATAAAAAATAAGTTCCAAAGAAAAAAAATTATTTACTGATATAAAATATGAAGATAATCTAATAATGAAGAAAACTTGAATTATCTGGTAACAATGAAAATATATGTTTAGTCAGAAAAGTTCTCATTATACTGATAATTATTCACTATTATTAGAAAATCCAAATGATAAATCAAGAACTGAAGTTAAAAGAACTTGTTAATAAAAAGATATAGAATCACCAAGTAATAGTATCAATCAAATTATCAATCATAATTCCAATATCTTTGATGATTAAAAACTAGCTTGGTAAAAGAGAAAAATATTAGTTTAATAAGAAATAAAAAAAAGAAATTCCAAAGGCAAAAAATTATTTACCAATATAAATATAAAGATAATTTAATAGTGAAGAAAGCTTGAATTACCTGGTGGTAATGAAAATATATATCCAGTCAGAAAAATTCTCATCATACCAGTATAATTATTTACTACTATCAGAAAATTCAAATAATAAATCAAGAACTGAAGTTGAAGGAACTTGTCAATGAAAAGATATAGAACTATCAAGTAATAGTATTAATTAAATTATTAATCAGATTATCAATCATAATTATTATCATTCTGATATCTTTAATAGTTAAAAACTTACTTACTGAAAGAGGAAATATTAATTTAATAAGAAATGAAAAAAAAATAAATTCCAAAGGCAAAAAATTATTTACCAATACAAAATATAAAGTTAATCCAATAGTAAAGGAAGCTTGAATTACCTAGTGGAGATGAAAATATACATTCTGATCAGAAAAGTTCTCATTATATTGATATAATTATTCATTATTACCAGAAAATCCAAATAATAAATCAAAAATTAAAGTTGAAAGAACTTATTAATGAAAAGGTATAGAATTACTAAGTAATAGTATTAATTAGATTATCAATCATAATTATTATCATTTCAATATCTTTGATGATTAAAGACTTACTTATTGAAAGAGAAAATATCAGTTTAATAAGAAATGAAAAAAAAATAAATTCTAAAGATGAAAAATTACTCACCAATACAAAATATGAAGTTAATCTAATAATAAAAGAAATTTAAATTACCTGGTAAAGATAAAAATATGCATCCTGATCAGAAAAGTTCTCATTATACTGGTAATTTCTTATCACTATCAGAAAATTCAAATAATAAATCAAGAACTGAAGTCAAAGAAACTTGTCAAAAAAAATATATAAAATAGTATTAAATAAATCTTAATTTCACATTAAGAAATTAGTATCAGTCAGATAATCAATTACAATTATCATCATTCTGATACCTTTGATTATTAAAACTTGTTAGAAAAGAAGATAATTGAATATTATTTTTATTAAGATCTTTATTAATTAATTAAAGTACTTTAATACAAAATATAAAATAAGGTCTTTAATTAAAAAAAGTAATAATTGTGATTAGAAATAAATCAATAAAATATATTAATTACATCAAATATTTATTTGTTCACAAATTTATTTTTTTTATAATTCTTTTGTTAAATAATACTTGTAGTATAGATATAGTATCTAATAAATATATTTCTCTTTCCCAATTAAATTTACAAGTAATATCAAATTTATCTAATTATAGCTATAACAATACTAATAACTCCTAAAATAAATAAAAATTAGCTTATTTAATAAAATTTTTCATTTTTTATAGATCTTGCTAAATATAATATTTACTTGTATTATAATATATAATATAATAATGTGACAAGATATGACATGATGTATTAAAAACAGATAAAATCTTGTTAAAGATTAAATATCACAATTTATATAAGAATTTCACAATCTCATCAAATTACTTTCTAAAAATAAAATGAATAAAATTAATGATATGTTAATAATATTAGAAATATTTTGCAAGTTGAATAGAAATTTATGTCAGATCTGAATAAAAATTCTTTTTTTTAATTGTTGATAATATTAAAAAGAAAAGATATACTTAATATCAGTATAATAGATTGATTGAAGAATTTACTCAAGTAAAAAAAAGCTAAATAAAAATCTTTTTTAAGTATAATATATGCACTAAAAAAGATGTAGAAATCAAGCTACATCTTCTAATAAAATAGTATTCTCTAATAATAATATAGAAAATAACTATGAAAGTATGACTGATGATTCAGGAGAGAAATATAATAGACTATTATATGAGATTAAAGATCTAAAAGAAGTAATAATTAAAGATGACTTCTCAACTATTACAATATAATGATAAATAAAGCATCACCTAATTATAACTAGTTGCAACTTATAAAATTTTGGATTTATAATATATTGCAACAGATAACAAATAAGTATCACATACTTGCTGCACTATCTTTAGTAATAATTATATAGTTCTGTAATTATGAAGCTGAAAATAAAGTTATAAAGTTTTTTATGAAAGTTACTTTGAACTCTGATCTTATTAGAGAGATGATTATGTATTTTACTAGTACTCAGATTATATTTAACAAGAAGGAAACTTGTTAATATATTCTTGATGATCTTCTTAATTCTCTTGAGAGACTTTTCAGATATTATTAGGTAATTGAATATTTCTATTTACATACTAAAAATAGTTAATAAAAGAGATATATAACATATTATCTTTGCTGTAACTAACAAAAAGAATATTGATTCAAGTAATCAAGAGATTAGCTAGTTAAGTATATTAGCAAAGCTAAATCTGTGATTTAAAGATTTGATTGTGAAAATTCAATTATAGTCAGGATTGATCTTAATAAAGAATAAATTTTATTGACTATTTAGCATTTTGAAAAATATATATACCTCACATATTATAGATTCAACCTATTAGAAAATATCAAAGTATGAATCAAGAAAAATGTGATTTATAATTTGTGTAAAAGTGAAATCTATAAATAACTTTACAGAGAAAAATTAATAGATAGAAAAATATATCTACCAACAGATATATTATTAGATTATGTAATTCTCAAAGTAATAATATATAACCAATACAGCAAATCAACTAAAATTTGCAAAGAACTTTATTGAGTAAAATATACTTTAATATAAAGAATTCAAAGTTATTTTTTATCTTGAAAATAATTTTATTTATAGTCTGAAATTTATTATACCTTTTATGAATAAGATTAGAAAAGATAATATTATAAAGCTCATTATAAACTTAATATTCAAAATAAACCAGCAAAAATTTAAATTATTTGCTATAAATAATAACTATAGTGGGTATGGTATATCTCTAATTTATCTTTTTCTAAATACTTATATCACATCAGAAGACTGAGCATCTAATCTAGCAAATATAATAAATATATATACTAATATCTTATGAGAATTCTTTGAAGTATTGTGAAATGAGGGTATTTAGTCAAGTTTTATATTACTAGATAAAGATGCTAAAAAGATAGTAGTAATATAAGAAGCTTGATTATAGATACTAAATATTTAGTTTTATTTATAACATATTAAGTATATTATAAAAAAAAAATTAAATGAGCAAAAATTTCATAAAAGTCAAAATATAGCTGAGAAATCTAGTAAAACTTACTAATAATTTAGCTTTATTAACTCAATATGACTTTCTAAAAATCAAGAAATCTGCAAATATGTCAAAGAGAAAATTAAGAAAATATTGCAAATGATAAAAAAGCACACTTTTTTATATTCTTTGATATCTTTTAATATAGATCAATTCTTCATATTTTCAAATCTATATATATTTTATACTCAAGAGACTTATCAATACTACTAATAAAAAAATTATGCTATAGTATAAGGATATTTTTAATATAATTAGTATAATTGTAAGAATTGGCAGTTATTTATCTATGTCTTATATGTCAATATAATACTAATTACTCAGATAATAATGATTACTGAAGCTTATTGGAGAGTACTTAAGTATAATTATAAGTATAATTACAATTACTCACATCTTGATCAACTAACTCAAATATTAATATAATAACTAGTCAAAAATATGAAGAATACAGTAACACTTTACCTTAATGAATATATATTTTCCATCTGATAGAATACTTTCAAATAAGAATGATTAGAGCTTAGCCAAAAATCAATCAGTGAGGAAGAAAGATATAATATATATCTAAAAGCTTGAATATATTCATATTCTATATTTCTAAATAATTACTTTTTAATATACAAGTATCTTATTATAAAGAAAATCAGTTTAGTATCAGATTTCTTTTCTTAATTTGTCTTTACAAAGTGCCAGCATGATTATTTATTTATCTTCTTTAATATTGATTGCTATTAGTAAATTAGTATACATAATGATTCTTGAAATAGATATATACAAACTATCAGTATACTCACAGTATCTACAAGTAATTCTCATATCACTGTTAATTAATATTAAGACTCTGAATAAAATAAAGATATAATAAATAGAATTAGGTAGATATTTGAGTTAGAAGTATTTTTGTTAGAAAAAAATGTGAAAAATAATAGATTCATACAAGAATTTGAAAGAATAACTGAGTTACTTGCACAAGAAATTGACAGATATTATAAAATTCTTAATATAAGGACTCAGCAATACACTATGCAATGCTTCAGAGATTAATGATTAGCTTTTTGATTGTGTTGAATACTGATATTTCATGATTTATAATTTAGTATGAAAATTATTATATTTTTTCTTTACCTTTTTTGTTGGATGTTAATAATAATTTAATATATTATTTATTAAACTAATACATGTAATATTAAATATAATATTATCATTATATATTAAACTAATTTCAAAAAAGAAGATCTATATGGATGGGAACTCCAGAAAGACAGAATGTGATCAGAAATTACATAATCTGTCATTTTTTTTCTGTTTCACTTTATTACTAGAATCAATACTGACTATATTATCATATAGATTCCAATTCATATAATATTAGACATAGGATCAGATCTCATGATTAGTGAAATTAGTAACTGGATGCAGCAGTGATGCAAAGCCTCAGATTGATGTATTGTTAAGAAGATACTCTGATATGAAGTATATCAATAAATCCTAAATATATAAAGGAGTACCAATAAGATATAAAGATAGAATTATTATTATTATTATAATTATTATAAATAATAAATTTTAGTTTCTTTTAAATTTCATTATCATTATATATTATTGTTTATTTAAATAAATTTTTTTTTAAAATAAACTAATAATTAGACTTATATAATATTAGTTTCTTTTGTGATCATGTAACTAGTCTCTTTTTTTGCATTATATAATTATATAGCTACTATTATCTGATGAATTAGATGTAAAGAGTGAGACTATAAGATTATAAGATTCTATAAGATATAATTTTCACTTTCCCATTATTTTTATCTATTAAATCTTTAATCTCTACTCTAATCTCTTGTCAAGTTACCTGATGAAAGAGTGTATATTTATTTATTTAAAGTTATTAAACTTTTATTTTATTTAAAAGATTCATTACAAAATGTTAATTTATTTATAAACTTCTATAGCTTCTATTAACTAATTCTAATGATTTTTCTACTCTAAAGTCTTCTCTATTTATAGTTAAATTTTCTTCTACTTTTCTCATCATGATCCTACTTTTATCACGATATCAAGACTAATGAATTATTTTTATTTTGATTCATTAATTGGCGTCCTATTGGTACGCCTTCGGATTTATTGTGTACTCTATATCAGACCGATGCATCAATTATGGCTTGATGCATCGCTCCATCCGGTTGCATATACTAACTTCCGTACATTGCTAATTTCCCGTGTCCAATATAACACGGATCACATGATTATATATCACATGATTTGTGATCTAGTGATCTGGATTGGATTTTATATCTCATGTAACTAGACGGCTTTAACGGATCCCATATAAAAGAAATTGAATGAATGATTGTTAATACATGTAGCCATCACCATTTTATTATTGTTTCATTTATAAAATGAAATTATTTGTCTAGTTTCAGTTTCTTATACGTAAACGTCAGTTAAATGCTTTAACGTATTCTAAAATATATAACGCTAAAGATTATCGGGATTTAAAGGGCTAACGTCCCCTAATGTGACAAGAAGATCGGCATGTTCCACTCCTGATATTGTCACTTTTACCAAATCTTCAGGTAGATATTCGACAGTTTCATCAATGGATTGAATTATAAGTCGTTTTCCTACCGGTGGTATTGCTTTATTGGTGATGAAAGAAATTAATGATGCAAAGGTTGTGTGCTCACTTATAGCAATTTTTCGATCATATATTTCTTTCTTAGATCTTATTGATACCGTCTTTACGATTATTTCTAATATATGTACATACAGTATATCGATATAAATTATATATAATAAATATATATATGAGAGATTTAATATAAGATTAATTTAATATTCTGCAAACAAGTATTTTTGATAAAATAACATGCTGCTACATACCTTGTCGATTGATATCATCTTGATTCGACGAAACTGCAATCTTTCCCTGTTTATTTGATTCTTCTGACACGTTTTCAATGGGAGCTTAGAAATTTAGTTTTTAAATATAATAGACCAAAATTAAAATAGATTAATAATCTTTGTCTTCACTTGCTTTGATATGCATATTGATGTCTATGTCATATTCAGTCATTACATATTCAAATGTTTTAATAAAAATAATATATACGAAATAGTAATTTTACCTTCATTTGGAACATATAAATTAACACTTGTAGAACCTAAATATTTAATTTAAATCAATCTGGAATGCCATTTTAATTGAAATAAAAATAAATGTGCGTACCAGTATTAGTCGGGATTGATATTAATTTTGAAGTAAAAATACGACCGGTGTAAATTGCATTTGAGTGGATTTGTTGTTTTTTGTTTATATTCGTAGGAATGCCTTTTGGTAATCTCATCTCTTCGTCAAGTTTCTGTCTCTCAAGTTTAAGATACGCTTTAATTTCTTTATATGTTTTAGGGTATTCCAAAGAATTGTAGCACTGAAAAAACATCTGTTTCCACTCCGCCTCCTCCTCCTCCTCCTCCTCCTCCTCTTCCTCCTCCTCCTCGTCGTCATCGCCATACATTAAGCTGATAGGCCAGATAAAGCCAGTGAGTTCCTTTAAAGTTGGTCTATTTTCTGGAATAGGATCCCAACATTTTTTAATAATAAATTCGCACCATGCAGGAATATTATTTGATATCGTAGGTCGCACTCCTTTATAGATGTCGCATACGAGATCTTTATCATGACTCCGCTTATCGAATGGTCGTTCACCTGTTGTAATCTCATACATAATCATTCCAACGCTATAAATATCTGCAGATTTAGTGTATGGCTTTCCACTTAATATTTCTGGGCTCATATAAGGAAGTATTCCATAAATTTCTTGATCTTTTATATCTGCTGGATCGGTAAGTTCAAAATTGGTAATGAAAGCATCAATAGGCAATAATATATTTCCAGGGTGAAAGTCGAAACCTACAAGTTCTTTTTCGTGAATATCATCTAGAGCAACGATAATAGCCCGTAAATATCCTACTTTTTCTTCCCAAGTTAATTCGTCGTTGTTGGAATTAAGATATTTGCGAACATCACAATAATAATATTTTTCTGGATAGCCCATTACTATCGAGTATTCATTTGTAGTTGGGTTTTTAGTTATTCCATAATAGCTTATTCCAAAGTAACTATCACTGTACTTTAGAGTTGTCCGAACCTATTATTGAATAGTTTTGATTTATATTAAAAAAAAGTTTTATTTACACAATAAACATTGTATCATTTTCTACCTCTTTTAAAATTCGCATCGAATCACGTGGTTTCAACACAACTTCGCGTTTATCGCAATCGTCTTTAGATTGTATAAATTTATTTTCTTCATGATCCCACTTGTAACAGTATAGTGTTGCTTTATAAATGCCTTTTGCGAGATATTCAACATTGCTGAATTTTTCAAAAGGGATCCATTGGAAATGTCTTCTAATTTTCATGCATTCATTTATTAAACTGTCGATATCCTTATTTTTGCTAGATAATTCAGCTTTATAAATTTGATAGTGATGATTAAAGCATTCATTGCAATGATCGTTTGCTTCACAACGAGTGCATTCACTACAATCATGAACTTGTAATTCTTCTTTTAAACTGGCGTTTGTTAAAATAGTGAATTTATTTTCACTTGGAACGTACAAACGGACACTTGTAGAACCTAAATGTTTGATATATTTAAAATTAATATGAAATGACATTTTTTGATGAAATATAAATATACGCACCTGCTTCAGTTGGGATTGATATTAATTTTGAGCTAAATACTCGACTGGTGTAAATTGCATTTGAGTGGATTCGCTGTTTTTTGTTTATATTTGTAGAAATGCTTTTTGACATCTCATCAAGCATTTCCCATTTTTGTCTTTCTAATTTAACACATCTTTTAATTTCTTCTTCTGTTTTAGGATATCCTAAAGAACTGTAGCACTGAAAATACAAAGTATTCAGCTTCTTATCAATATCGTATGAATAACAGATAGATCCAATAAATTCAGCAAGATCCTCAGCAGTTGGTCTGTTTTCTGGAATAGGATCCCAACATTTTCCAATAATAAATTTGTAACATAAGGGAATATTATTTGGTATCGCAGGTCTCGTTCCTTTATAAATGTCTAATACGAGATGTATATCATGACTTCGATCACCAAATGGTCGTTCACCTGTTACAATTTCGTACATGACCATTCCAAAGCTATAAATATCTGCCGCGCTAGTGTATGACTTTCCATTTAGCACTTCTGGACTCATATAAGGAAGCGCTCCATAAATTTTTTGATTAAATCTTTCTATATCTGTTGGAATGCCAAGTTCAAAATCAACAATCTGAGCATGGCGATCTATTATTAATATATTTCCGGGATGAAGGTTACGATGCACAAACTTTTCTTCGTGAATATCTTTTAGATGATGGATTGCACTCGGTAAATATTGTAATTTTTGATGCCAAGTCAATTTTTCGTAATTGGAATTAATATAATTACGGATATCACCATCTTCTGCATAAGTCATCACTATCGAATATTCCTCTGTAGCTGGGTTTTTAGTTATTCCACAATACGTAATCCATGTATTACCATCATAGCATTTAAGAGCAATCTGAATCTATTTTTGAAAAATTTGTATTAGAAAAAAAAGCAACTTTCACTTTTATGTTCATTTTTTTTACCTCGTTTATAAACATAGGCGTAATTTTCTTTGATTTCAACACAACTTCTATTTCTTTGCTATTTTGTTTGAATTTATTTTCTTCATGATCCCATAAATTATTATGCATTGGTCCATCCAACCAGGTTGCTTTATAATTTGACCCAAAACCTCCTTTTGCAAGATATTCAACGTTGGTAAATCTTTCAAAAGGAATCCATTCGAATTTAGTATGATAAGTTCTGTATATATAGTCTTCGAATTTATTATAAATAATTTTGTTGAGTTCTTTTATTAGATTGTCGATATTTTTATCTCCGCTTGACAATTCATCATGATGATTTAGGTTATGATATTTTAAACAGCCAACGCAGAACTGATCATCTTGACACTGATAACATTTACCACAATCATGAATATTGTGAACTAAACACTCATCGCAGTATTCATCTTTTTGACAATCCGTACATTCATTACAACAATGAGAATTTGATTCCATTTTGGAGTTCATTTTATATTTGTGAAGTTCACCGTAGCATGCATGCATTACTATCAAGTAATCGTTTGTAACTGGATTTTTAGTCATTCCACAATATGCTATCCTGTTGCCGTAATCGTAACATTTAAGCCCAGTTTGAATCTATTTTTGAAAAGTTTGATTTATTAGAAACAAAAGCAACTTTCTCTTTAGAAAACGTTTATTTTTTACCTCGTTTGTAAACTCTGGCGTAATTTGTTTTGAATCGTGTAATGATTTCAAACTAACTTTGCTTTTATCTCTTCGTTTAAATCTATTTTTTTCATGATCCCGCATGGGATAATAACTACCAAAAGAATCTTTATAATGCAATGGTCCATCTAACCAGGTTGCTTTATAAATTGACCCAAAACCTCCTTTTGCAAGACATTCAACGTTTGAAAATCTTTCAAAAGGAATCCATTCGAATATATTTTCATATTTATAATTAATTTTGTTGCATTCTTTTATTAGATTGTCGATATCTTTATCTCCGCTAGACAATTCATCATTATAAATTCGTTTATAATATTTGAAACAGCCATTGCAGTCCTGATTTGCTTTACAATCGTAACATTTACTACAATCATGAATATTGTGAACTAAACACTCATCGCAGTATTCATCTTTTCGACAATCCGTACATTCATTACAATGATGAGAATTTGATTCCATCTTGGGGTTCAATGAATAAAGGCGTGAATTGGTTGAAATGATAGAAATCAAACAATAAATACATGTATTCGTTATCGTTATATGCATGGAATGTGTACATGAACAATGTTTGCATTTTTTTTATTGTTTGTGGGCGTGCATTAAAAAAAAGAAAGCTTGTACATGTCACATGTATATCGACATTGTTCAGAGAAAAAATGTAATTTCCAAATTTGTTAGTCCATACGTACAGTCATGTTGTATATTCTGTAGGGTGCATGTGTTTCATTTTCAAATAACTAATGCAATATGTATTACTGAATTTATAAGCAATCTAAATCTATTTATATTGTATTAGAAGTTTTCACTGTAGAAAATGTTCATTTTTACTTCGTTTGGCGTAATTTGCTTTAATTCTATAATAATTACAACATAACTTCGTCTTCATCACATCATTTAAATTTATTTCCTTTTTTGAGCTTCACATATAAATCGGTCCATGCTCTAAAATACGAATAACGCGATAACCATTAATATTCTTTATTGGACTGATTAGTCATGACTATACATTAAAAATAATTGTTTGTCAAAATCATGATTATATCAGATTTTGACATGAGTCATTAGTCTAGTGATAGTGATATGTGTATGACTATTATATCGCAACAAATTTCGCATAAAACTTCGTTTGTCGTGAATAGGGTTGAGGATCATAAACGTGAAAATCTAAACGCGTAACTAATATACCTACGTGAAACTACATAACGTGATGTCAAGTTTTATGATAATGTCAACATACTCTGAAAAAGAAGTTGACCTAGGCAGTGATATCAACAAATAGAAATACAAAACGCAACATCAAGTTTCACAACAATGTCAACATACTCTGTGGAGGAGGAATTTGGTTTAGGTGATATCGAACAAGTGATAAGTATTGCTAGAAGTAAAAAAAGAATGAACTAAACATAGTTAGTTAATAGTAGGAACAAAACAAATTGTAAAATTTATTGTAGATTAATGTAACTATTTGTCTAAGTGTGTTAAATGTATACATGTATCGATTTCATTCAAGTCTATTTTAATTGCACATGTACATGCACATGTATAACGTTACAAAAAATCATTTGTCACATAATTCATTCGCCACTGACATTTTCTTAACGAAAGAGTTTCATTATGTATAACATGTTAAGAGGTTTTCAGTTAGTTCCAACTTAATACTGAAATCGACTAATTAGCTTATGTATCTTCATCTCGATTTATTTCACGAAATTTTGAATAACAACAATAGTTACCTAAAATAAGTGTATATACCGTTCTAAATATAATTCTTTAGCCTGGCTCTAATTATATTATTAAAACTACCTACTCTAAATGGCAGCTATGGCCGATATTTGCAAATTTTTAAACGTATTGTTCTTAAAAATTTTCATTATTTGATATTGTGTCATAATAAATGTTTGACTTTAAATAAAAGCAGAAAGAAGCTTTTATATCTGTCTCATTATTAATTTAATTGATAATCATGTCATATGAGAATAGTGATGTACTTTTAGAGGAAGTTGTAACAGATAATGCTTCGACAAATTCAAATATTATTAATTTTGCTAACGTCATCGTTAATACATGTAACTATCGCTATGTGTAACGTATGAAGAGATTCAGTACAAAGGGTATTTTTGCATTCAGTATAATCCAATTGATAATGTCGTGGAACTTGAACGATTTCGTGATAATGGGAACGGAATTATCAAATTTCTTAATAAGGATGAGCTTATATCGATATGTACTGTTACCATAATTCCATTAAAATCTCAAATTCCGGAAATCATGAAGGGAATCGGCCGACCGTAAAGTATCCCAAACACCGTATAATTTTCCAACCCCCTATTTTTAGCATTTTTCTCTTATTTTTTTGTGCATCTTCAGCACACGTTGTCGGTATTATAGATCGTGATGACTTCCAGCACTTTTCAGTACAATAGTCTGCATATCATTCACGTTTTTTTTTAGCACAATTGCTTGCGATGTTTGACGCAATTCTTTATTTAGTCATACTTTTATTATTCTGCTATTGTATGTTCTATCAATGTAATGAGAATTATAATTAGAATGTGTTCCTTTAAGTAAATAGAAAAGCTTACAAAAAAAATGTATGTAACAGATGGTTTTCGAGCCTTTAAATAAAATAAAGATAAACTTGCGTACAAAACCTTTCTCCAAGTAAGATACTTGTAAAATCTTTCGAAAGGAATCGTAATACCCGACGTGTTGGTTAGGTTCTTTCCACCAGAAAAGATGAAAAATTAGCTAGGTCCTTTGGTCCAAAAAAGGCAAAATGCATCATTGATCGATTGATTTGATTGATCCGAGTTTAAGGCTTTAGCTAGAAAAAGCATAGATTAATAAATAGATTAATAATTAGTAAACGAAATCCCCTTTACCCCGCCTCCTAATTACTTACTTATTCTCCCTTGGAATGCCCATATTAGACCAACAGTAAAATTAATCTAATCACCCTCTCCCACCCACAGTCACAGTTCCCAAAAAATTCCTTAAATCCACGTAACCATATTTGCAACAAAAATCATTATAAACTAATCGGATCATTTAAATCAATTTATATTTCTGCAAATAAAACTAATTTACAACATGTACACACGACGTAAATCCACTGTTATATGTGTGTACGTTATTTCGGGACGTTATTTTGAAAAAGATAATTTTTAAAAGGTGTGATAACGCCCGTCATTTCGCGGTTCGAGAACCTTCGAGTTAAATTTGAGAAACATAATCACCGTTTTTGAGCTCCAAAATAAATTATACACTTGCACAGCATGCATGTATGCTGCATAAATGCAAAACTAGTGCTTAGTCCCGAAAGTTTTGTACATGTACATTTACTTACAGAGTTCACTGTATGCGCTGACAAATGTTGATCTAGATAAAGCGAAGCAAAGAAACAAATTAACTAAATTATTTGCCTTTCTAAAGTAATTTTTCAAACATTATGCATAATTTATCCAATTCTTAGGTATTCGTCCCTTGCTATTTTTTTAAAAATTCATTTCTATTAATGGTTATGTTCAGAAGGAGAATTGGCAAATTTAATGTTTAATTCTAAAATCTGTGTAATATCGACAAGTAGCTCAAGTATTGGTACTAATTGGACTGTATTTTCTTAGGGGAGACATTTTTGAACGAATTCTATATTCTTTGCGAGAACTGACATTGAAAGCATGGCATATTGTATATGATATTGGTTGAGTGCTTTAAAGAAATAGGTAAGATAATTGGATTATTGGATGTATAAAGCAATAACTTCTAATTCAATTTTAATGTGCTTTTTTTTAAATGAAATTCTTAATTGATTTAGTATTAATATAATTAATAATTAAAAGATGAATGTAATTAAGAATATAGAACAGGAAGATTAAGTGATGGAAGGGAAATAGTATACTAAATAGAAAGATATAAATAATCAGAAAAGAAGAAAACACTAAGATGGATGCAAATTGATTTGGAATCAACCTAGATTGATCTGAAATTTTGTTTCGTTTCAAAATCCTCAATTTGACATAGATTAATCATGTTGATTCTGAATCAATCCAGCCAATCATTGCAGATCACATTATATACTCTCAATATCTAATAACAATATCTCTTATTCACCAATCAATTATACTATTTATTATATTATCCAATAAAAAATTTCTCCAATATTAATAGCTACATATCCAAATTCTGAACTGATGCATCTTTTATACTATATAATAATCACTCAAATCCAATCCTTTCATAATTGGCTTTCTTGTAAAATATTTTCTTTACTACTTGAAGAATATTTGTTGACTAAAAATAAAAAAGAAGAGTCAAAGCTTTACTTAGTCATGATGATATAAAAAAAAATATAACATATTGAAAAAGAGATAAGAGACTGAAAATTATAATACTAAACTCAGTTATTAGATATAAAATACCTTTTACATTAATTATTTGATTATTGTGAAAAGCAATCTCAAATATCAAACATGATTGTATTATATTGTTGTTCAGTAATTATATCGGCTGAAAAAAGGTTATTATTATTAAAATTATAAAATATTCATGATAACTTCAGTTTTTATATTATGAAAATAATGTTCAATTATTTAGTTATGAAAGACTTCATGTGTTAATTATTGATTATCCTGAATTTAATAGTGATTCTTATGTTAGAAACATTAAAAAGTTACGAAATTTATTATTATTATGCTAATGACACTTGAGTTTAATATTATAAATTAGTCAAAAGTTCTAACAGTCATAAATTCTGAATAATTATAAGTTCGAAAGATTGAAATCCTAAATAAATGACATTCCAAAGATTGAGATCCTGAATTAATGACATTTCGAATAAAAACTTCTGAATTAATAGCATCCTGAACATATAAAATTCTGAATGAATGACATTTGAATATATGATATTCAAGACAAAATTCTGTAACTATTTTAGTATTTTATGCATTTGGGATATTTTGGGAGTTCATTCTTTAGAATATTATTTATTTAGAATTTTATTCATTCAGGATGTCATTCTTCCAGATTTTTTATTCAGGATGTCATTAATTCAGAATTTCTATCTTTAGAATTTTGGTTTTTTGAATTTATGATCATTCAGAATTTTGTACCGGATTTAAACAAAAGTATTACGAAAATTCATCGAATACGTATCTTGAATTATAATAATTTTCTTTAAATTTACTGAAAAATATATATTATCAAAAAATTATTCCTTTTTTTGATAAACATTTATGTTGGTATATTGTAAATTTAAGAATCGATCAAGTTATATTTTATAATAATTTTTGATTTTATGACTTCTGAAGAAAAATGATAAACTTTATATAAAAAAATCAAAGAGTTAACTTTCACAAGATGTTATAATAGTAATGACATTCTATGTAAAAATGATTATGATTTCCGCAAGTTATTTGAGCAAGTCCTAATGGTTATTTTAAGAGTCATTAGCGTTAGTAATTGCCTTCTTGACAACATCAGTATTTAATATAGTCATTCGATACCATCTTTAAGGTGTTTATATCGATGTATGAACACGAATGTTTGAAATGATAACGATAGGAGATTGTTATCGTTAATACATGTACATGTATTAGTCAACTTTTCTAACAGTAAAATTCGGACATTAATGCTTATTTAAATTTAAATTTAAATTTAACTTGCAACATCTTTATTAAATATTGGTGTACACCCAAAATGCATGTGTATACTTAAGACAATTGTCATATTAAAAGCTGAATCATATTCATAAAGTAAATGTTACCTTTGTTATATACATAAATGTTTAATTCACCACTGATGAATTTATAAAATGGAACAAAAATAATTGACAATTTATAAAGAATGCAATAAAATTAATTTGGAAACATTTTTTGAAAGTTAAACATCTTGCAAAGGGAGGTTAAGTAAAGCGACCTGATTAATATTAAAGTGGATTAGAAGACAAATATATGAGATTATGTTGAAATCATTACAAATCAAAGTAAATTATTCCGGCGCTTATGGGCGAAACGAATAAACTTTTCCTAATGCGAAAAGAAAATACAATTATATTTTTGAAAATTGATAAAACTGCTCTAAAACTTTTACAATACTATAAATATTATAAAACAACTAATAAAGATGCGATCTTCCGGATATTCTCAAAATCAGTCAACTGTTACTTTCGATATTAAATTCATTATATTCCGTTTTATTTATATATAGCATGCCTTTGAATAGCGATTTTTTCTTGTTCAACTTTCGTATATGTTATCATATTTGCAAAGAAAACTACTGTTATTTAAGCAATGTGTACACAACATGCCTTAAATCCACTGCTGAAACAGATGTGCTATTTTAAAATGGTATGATTTTCCAAATAACGATCATGCCCAATGTTTCGCGAGCATGCGGTAGTTTGGGAACTTTCGAGTTAAATTTGAGAATATAATTACCAGAAATCGCCGCTTTTGAACTTCAAAATAAATTAAATTCATTTACAGCATACATGTACATCATACAACATGTATGCTGCACAAAGGCAAAACTAGTGCTTGGTCCCGAGAGCTTTTGTACATGGACATGTATTTACAGGGTTATCTGTATGCGCTAACAAATGTTACTCTGAAATGGAAAAATCTAAACACACAAAGATACCAATTAAATGTAACTTTGTTCTATAGAATTATTGAGCGATATATTTTGAGGGAATATGATTTTACGATTATTCGACTACAAATTTGGATAGCATTTTTAAAAAACATTATTGTATAAAATTTGCTGAAAATATAATTCAAAAACTGCAAAACCTCTCGATATGACTTGGTTATACGCTTGTAAAATTTACTCCCTAGAGATGTAATGCAGACTCTCCTAGATGCAAGTTCTGTCTTGATTATTGATACAGCAGCATATAAAAAGATGCATTAATTTGTTGATACAGCAACATTTATGATGCTGTCTTGCTTTTTGATACAGCAGCATTCAAAGATGTACATGCGCGACGAAATAACTTTTAGAATAAATCAAACATCTTGATTTTGGAATAAAGAGCAGTATGGGCCGCAAGATCTTTCTTTAAACGAGACACCACCATAAAAAGAATAAGCATGGATCATGCTTATCCACCACCAATGCACAAATTTTCGAAAAAAGAGAAAATTTCCGAAAATATAGTTGAACTTAAATTAAACAATTACATCATGGACGATAAAATAAAGCAACAAAATTGAGAGATATAACCTTAAAACAGGTGAACTCGATAAATGGTTTAATATTATTTGATAAACACGACAACCATGAGGAAAATTCAATTGAAAACAACCCTAAATTCAAACGATATGAAAACTTACCTGTATTTACTGTTTCTTCGAAAGATGATGAGAATAACGAACCACAATATTTTGCGGCTTCAAAGGGTGACAATCCATTCACGGTATACTATCTCCTCAATGCAATAAATTGGTAACCTAACAAAGAGGGAAAAATCAAGTGGTATCTTCTTGTTTTTCTTCTTTAATAGTATTTGGTTTTTTATGATCTTTAACAACTTCTTTTCAGAATCAATCTACAGGTCTGATTCTATAAGGAATAGCTCTTGAATTTCTGATCTTTTTATCAGCAATTAAGTATTTATAAGTACTAAGTAATGAATTTATATTATCCAGTTTGGTAGTTAATGTCTGAATACTATCTGTAAGAGCTTGTATTTGAGCTAATAATATTATTTAATTATTATTCATATTTGATTATTTCCAGAATTTGACTAATTTGGTAATATATTATTTTATTACTAATTATTTTCATTTGATCTCTGGCAATTATTTTCAAAGTTATTCTGATTATTCTTATATAACTATAGTTAAGAACAGCTTGGATGAATATGATCTGGCTCATTATAATTATAATATGTAGAAACTGATTTAAAATTTTGATTATTAAACTAATAATTAGAGTTATTTTCATTATAATTTGATCTTTTACTAGTTTTTATACTTTCTATTCATTGATTAAGTTCTTGAATTATTGCTAATATAGCATTTAGTATTAAGTTATTCTGGATTTGAGATTAATGATATCTATGAGTTAAAATATAGTGATTGATATAAATAATCAGAATATTAATCTGATACACAAAATGTCATATAATATTATCAATTTTAAACTAATATATATACAAAATTGAGATTACTTTGTTTAATAATAAATATAATAATATAAATATTTTTGCTATCAGTTCTTATATTCATTAACAAAAAAATAAAAAAATATCATCCATTTCCAAGTATGAAGCATAAAGACTTAGCTTTGAATAAATAATATCTAAAAATCTGTAGAAATTATATGAATAACAGATTTTTTTAAGTTTATAATTAAGATTTCAAATGATTTGATTCAGTTTGGTTTTTAGCAGAACTGGAACTGAATCAAATTTTTCAGTTTGATTTTACAAGAAATTAATTCATAGTCTCATAGTTTAATTCAGTTCCAAAAAGAATCAGGTTTGATCTGGATATGTAGCATTATAGTAAAGTAAATCATCATTTTCAATAACTTGGTTGACAGATTAGTGGCAGTATGTAATAGTTAGTGCTAATATTTTTAAAATTAAGTTTGTTATTTCAATATGAGATAAACTATATAATTGTTATGAAGTGATATATTAAGTATTAGGTAAGTAATAATGTTGAATAGTGCAGTTTCTAGCCAATATTTTATACTTGATATCTATTTTATCTATTTGTCAAAGTTTATTTTAGAAATGTGTCACGTTGCATGTGAGAAAACTTTATAAGAGTCACTTTCTCTTAGGTGAATATCTAGTAGAGATAAAACTATTTGTCTGTGGTAAATAAAAAATATGAATAATTATTATATGTTAAATAATGAAATCTCATTCCACTTTTTGATTATAGGGGTGAACAAGTTGAACAATGCTAAAAATCTAAATTAGGTATTAATTAATAACATGCATAGAAAAAGTGAGTACTTTATAAAAAAGATGGTTTTTAAAATATTGCAACTATAATAATAATAATTAGATGAATAAAAAGTTAAAAACTTGAAATTTAATTTCTATTAATACTAAGAGATAGGTTAATTTATAGTATTAAAGTGTTATAATAAGAGTGAAAATTTGTTTTTTTACTATTTTACTAAGAAATACATAAGTATAACTATATATTATGTATTTTGTTAATTCTTAATACTAATCAATAATTACTTACTGTAATGCATTTGCAAATCTTGATATTATTTTATAGTCTTTATTAGAAATAAAAACTCTAAATTTGGTTATGTTGTTAATGAATCACATTCTGACCATTTAATATACTTTCATTCATGATAACTATCTAGATGAGTGAATACTAAATAAATAATATACCTGAATTCAAGTCTGAAATAGTAAGAATTATGATTCAAAATATCAAAGACAAATTCACAAAGTCAAAGAAATTATTTTCTCCAGACCATACCATTTTTAATTGAGACAAAAAAAAAGTTATATACAGTAATCTGAGGGAAGATAGTTTGATATGAGAATTTTGATGATTGTGTTACTGGAAATAACAAAAAATGAAATTATCATTTTGGAATCCAATATCTCAAAATCCAGTGATCCTATTTAAATGAAAATATTTATCATAAAATTTGTAAAGTTGTAATAAATTTAATGGATATATTTTCATTTAAATTGAATTATTAGATTTTGAGATATTGAATTTCAAAGTGACAGATTTATTTTTAGGATTTCTGATAATATATTATAGAGATATATAATATTCAATTAACATCTATAATTTACTTTTAACATAAAATAGCCATTCAGCTTGTGGACTTACAAAAAAATAAAAATATATTCTGCCTGAGATCTAAACTATAATGTTTCAATAAGAGAATGTAATAATAATGGAAATATGATATAAACAAGATTTTTTTGTTTTGTTATCACTACTTCTTACTTTAAAAATCAATATTAATAGAGATTCTGCAATTTATTTTCTGCATATTATCAGCATCATCTCAATAATTCCCCATAATATTATAATTTATGGTAAAACTGTAAAAGAAACAAAACTTGAGCTATACATTTATATAATATTAAAGATATCTGTAACTTTAGTATATGGCTTTCTATTTAATACTTCTGGAGAAATTATTCTTAATTTTTTATATCTATTAGGTCAATAGACAATAAGAGCATCAACATATAATAATATATTTTCAGTGTAAAAGTCATGATCCACAAGTTTCTTTTTATAAATTTCTTTTAGAGTATAAATAATATACTGTAAATATCATTCCAAGTTAATTTATTGATATATTTGCAAATATCTATTTCATCATGAATTAAATTAGTACTTATTCTAAAGTAATCATCATAGTACTTTAGAGTTTGTTAAATAATTTAATTATATTAAAAGTCTTATTTACACATTAAAAAATTAAAAATTATATAATTTCTATCTCATTTATAATTTGTTTTGTGACTTCATATTTATCTTTATTAGATCATTTAAATTGATTTTCTTCATTTATAAGAATATAATGATACTTTATAGATTTTTTTTGCAAGATATTTGATATTGGTAAATTTTTCAAAAGAAATTCATTGGAAATAACCTTTGATTTTTATATATTTATTTGACTATCAGTTTCTAGATATATATTTACAAATTACATATCAATATATTGCTATAATATCTTTAATTTGCAATATAATTTACACATACAAAACAATTTTTTTTGTGAATACAGAGTCTTGATTTTACTGAATATAATTTCTTTTGATGTAAAATATATTTTCTTAATATAATTAATCTTGTGATATTTAGATTTTGTAGTTATCTTTTGAATTTTATATTCTTATCATGAGATTATTTTTCTATTATCTAATATCACTGAAAGTAAAGAACCATCCAAAGTTTAATTTCCTTTTTTCTTGTATTATTTTTACAAAATGTGAATTAATACATAATAGTAATGATTTTTATATGTAAGAATTTTCACATACATAAGTTTGTCATACATAGAATTTAAATTACTACATATATGTATATAGTAATAATTATTATTTATTTTACTATCATTATTCCTGCTTCCTATTCTTCTTTTTCTGTAAAAGTATATACTATTCTTCTTGAGTAAGATATCAACTCTAGGAATTTTATTTCTAATGACTCATCAAATAGTATTGCTTTTGATTTTTTTAATTATTAGTTAATACATTACAAACCTTTATTCTATCACTAACTTCTATAATAGATACAACTAATCTGATCAATAAGCAAAAAGAAGAAGCTTCATTGGAGAAAATACCAGTTATGAAGAAGTTATCATGAGAGGCCCACAAATATAGAAATAAAAGGCTTAAGCAGGAATATAGACATAAGCATGAACAGAATGAACTCTCCCAAATACCAGAAGAAAAGATATCACTTATTTCTGATCTTTTTACTAAGATTAATATTACTTTTAATCTGTTGAGGGTATATTTATTTTTGTGGATTTGAGTGTTGGCATTTTTTTTAGATCCTTTAGAGCATTTTTTTGAGATATATTTTTCTTATTTTATGAGAGTATAGATCATTAAATTATTCATGTCACCATTAGTGAGAAGAGAAATATGGCATAGTATTTCTGCAGTTTAATCTACTGAGCTATGAGATATGAAATAATTTAGCAGAATTTATCTCATAACTTTTTTCATTTTACTAATATATAAATACTTTATTTCTACTTAGCATAAAACTTAATCCAAGAGTTGTAAATTAACTAAAAAAGATATATAATAATATATTTTATCTCAGTGAATTTTGGAGAATTTTCTTGCTAGTGATCTTAGAATAAGTAATAACAAACAATTAGCAGTCTATATAGATCGTCAGCTTATCTTTCAGAAAAAATTCCTTGAAAAAAGATGACAAAAACTAGTTATTCAGGAGTTACTTAACTGAGAGTTACTTTTACTAAATATTATAAAAGTAGATATATATATTTTCAATTTTTGTATGCTTTTTATCTATCATCTTGACATTATTTCAGATATTATTAAGAAAAATATATATAATGATAGTGATAATAATAGCAAGAAATTCCTAGCATCATATTATACTTTATCAATTCCAATTTTCTTTGAATTTTCTATGA
This sequence comes from Ambispora leptoticha, assembly GCA_910591765.1. NCBI lineage: Eukaryota > Fungi > Glomeromycota > Glomeromycetes > Archaeosporales > Ambisporaceae > Ambispora > Ambispora leptoticha. The sequence goes on along the minus strand of CAJVPS010000139.1, from coordinate 6,917 downwards.
AATTTATGACTTTATTAGAGTCAGAAGTTTTTAATCATAGAGATTCTTTGATATTATCAGAGCTAGAATAATTAAAATCATCATGAAAAAAGTTTGTACTTTGGATATATTTCAAAATTAATCTGAATTATATCCTATAACTTTGTTGATATTGCCATCTTCTTTAAACTTAAATACTAAATATATATCAACATAAAGCTCAGAACAAATTACTTAAAAGCTATAAAATCAATAAAATATTTCTTCAGAATTCAAAAGACAAACTCTATATTACGAATGAAATAATGAAAGATATTATAAGTGAGAACAAACTTGAAGAATATTATTACATTTCTGATTCATAATGCTTTAGGAATTTCTTTGAAGAAACTATCATGGATTTTTTTGATCTTGATAATCAAATGACTATGAGTAATGCTTGAATAGCAGTAAATTAATATTATTAACATATAATTGCTCATCTTTCACATCAGTCAAAATAATTTGTAAAGAACTTGATTGAATATTTTAGTAAATTTACAGATAGTAATAACCTTCTGTATATCACAGCAAATACCACATCCTTTCACCATGGAGAGTATCAAAAATATATCTGGAATTTAATAGAAGATATCCAATCACTTTTTAATGCAGTTAATAAGTATCTAGAAATCACTTATCCAGCTTTATATCTTAAGATGAAAAATCTTGATCTTGGACCAAATATTTCAAAATTATTTGAAGCTTTCTCTACCATTAGCATCAATTATAATATTATCTGTTAATTTTATCATGATTTGAAAAATCATCAAAATACACTTTGTGTGATATATCCACTTGAGAATTTTGAAGATGAGAAGCTGATATTTCCAGAATTAAAATTAATTATTCATGTTAAACAAGATCAAGCAGTAGCTTTTTGATCAAATCTTTTCATTCATGAAAATCTACTGGTTATTGCTAGAGTTTAATATAGTATTATTTTTTATATACATAATATAGTGATCAAACAGAAGCGCAAATTTGACTCTCTTTTTACCAATTATGAACTGAACTGGGGTGATAGTAGTGACAGAAACTTACTATTACTAAAATATCTTCCTCTGATACTAGGTTCTGAAGATAATAAGATGAAACTAAAAAATTATAGAAGAATAAATATAGATATATATAGGCAAGATAAAGTTTATCTTATATCTATTGCAAAATAATAGACTTTGTCTTACATATAGTCAAGAACTGATATTTATATTTTCTATTTATAGATTTGGAATATATAAGAAAAAACTTATCAGCATGGTATAAGAAATAATATTTTCATAGTGAGTTAACAAGATTACTCTGTGTATGTGTGTACTTAAGTATAATTTTGTCCTTTCACTAAATAAAAAAAATAAACTTTTCTACTTTCTTATTATTTTATTTACTATAATAAATTCTCCCCTCTCTCTTTTATTTTTTATTACTCACTAATCATCCACTATGCTATTCATTACTCTACATTCACTTCTTAAAATACTTTGAATTATAAAATTAAAGATAATTTTTTTTTAAAAAAAATATTCTAACTATATACATGATATACTAAATTTGATATTATGATTATATAATAGGTAATTTATAATGATATTGTTCATTTTATAAAAAATAAATAAAATAAATAAAGATCCAGATTAGTAAATTGGAATAAAAGTTAAATAATAGTAATTACATGATTATATGAAATGAAGAGATGAGATGAATCACTCATACAAAGTGATTCATTACAGCTGTACAAGTAGTCTTCATTGAAGGGAATTATAAATTTAGAAATAAAAATTATAGAAGCATAAAATAAAAATTAATTATTAAAAAACATTATTCAAATTAAGAGAGATTCTAAATTTGTTCTTAAATTTTTAATAAATGATATTATTTATTCAATATCTTCTCTTTTTTTAATTCTTCTACATTCTCTCCATTGACTTATTTACAGTTTGTCATCAATCTCTACTACTCTTTCAGATTTCTCTGATATCTATGCCCTTAAAAGTTCATCATATTTATAATAAATATTTTATCCAAAACATGAGAATTTTATTCAATTCTAGATAATTACATATTATTTTATATATTATTTTATATATTATTCCACTATTCTTTCAAATACATATATATTCTGATAGTTTTTGCATTTAATTTGCTTTAAGTAGGAGTTACTAGATCTATATCACTAGAAAATACATGCTCAATTAGCACATTAGTAGCTGAAATTACCAAATAATCCTTTATCATAGTTACCAGATGAGAATATTCAGCCTCATAAAGCTACAAAAATACTAATTCATTAGTTTATTCAAAACAATGAAATACCAATCTGATCTGAAATAATGAAATCACCATCAGAGTATATAGTAAGCAAAAGTAATGAATTTAATATTACCTTTCACTATTATAATATATCTATCTTTTCTGATATAACAGATCTCTCCAAATATTATTATAACTCGCTCCCTCTATCAATTTGCTGGTACTTGTAGATATGAATTATGAGATCATCTTCTTGAATCTCTGACAAATAATCTTCAAGTTAAGGTAAGTAGTCTGAAATATATATCAGTTACTATTTTACATGCTACACTAATAAATGACTCTTTCTAATTATTGTCTTTATAATATTTTAGTTTAATATGTGAATTGAGAACTTTATATAATAAATAATAAATTAGTAATCATATCAGTTATGTAATTTGATATAGCAAAGTCTAAAATATACTTACTTGTCATAATTATATAAATCAAGCTATCAGTTTTCAAATAATACTCTAAAAGCTTATCAAATACTTTTTGTACTGCTTCTTTAATATCATTTGATCTTTTCTTAGTATCTTGAAAGTCTTTAATATTGTTTATAAGCCAGTTTTAGATGGAAACTACTGTTATAAGAGTCAGATAGTGACTTGTACTGATATGATTAGTTGCATATTTGAAAATCTAAGAAATATATAAGTATGAAATTTTTTTACAAAATGCAGAAATTAAGTTACGTTTATCTATAATAATGTTATAATCTTGAATATTTTATTCTAATCCTCCTTGCTCAAAACACAATCTCATAAATTTCTATCAGCTATAATTGTAGTTTTGAGGGGCTAAGAATAAAAAACTATAAGTTAATATATATTACTAAATATTCAAATATATGCTCTATATCTCACAGTATTCAAATATATATTCCATCATGTCAAATATTAAATTTTATCTAGTCACAATATCAATGATTAACTTTTTTTCATAAACATCTTGAACATTATATTATTTGAAAAATTTTTTCTAATATTGAGAAGATACTTTAATTTTAGTGATCAGTTTCCATAGCTAAAAAAAGTAATCAAAGTAAGTAAGAAAAGAATCATAATAAAAAAAATACAAATAAACATATCTTTCAGATAACAATTAATGTATCAGCTATATTTTTCTTCTCCATCATAATATTTTCATCTTCTAAAGCTCTAGCTCTAAGCAAATTCAAGAAACTTTATACAGCAAGATTTATTATATGGATGAGATATTTAAAATGCTGATTCTTTTTTTTGAACTTAATATTCTCATTTATATACTTGTTTTCCAGAGCTTGACATAATATATTATTGTTAGATGTATTATTCATTATTAATACTAAAATCTAATAAATAAAATATTGTTAAGTTTAATTAATATAAAATGAATCTGAATTCTAATCCAAACAAATCTTAGTAAAAATTGCTAATTCTCTATAACTTCTTTCAAAGGTCTCACAAAGATTATTACCAGAATGTGATTCAGATAATCTCACAAAATTGACTAGTATTTCATATAATACCTAATTATTACTAATCTAATAGCATGTTATTTCAAAAAAAGATATTATATTGTGGAAGATCCAGATATCAAGAGTAAAAAAAATGCATCTCAAAATATTCTTAAATAAAATATTTTTTAAAAAAATGATCAGTACTCATATTTTTATATAAAAAAATATGATAAGTCTCTATAATATTTCTCTTAAATGTATTTTCTCTTTATCAAAAGTTCTTATAATTTTATTTTTGATAGTATTTGCAGAAGTTGTAATAATATCTGTTTTGAGAAAATGAAAGACCTAATGCAAATTTGAACTCTTGACTTCAGAAAAAGGCTGGTCAGAATATATGATCTAGCAAAAAAGAAAGACTCAAAATACTTTAGATGAAAATAGTTATTTTAAATTAAGAATTAGTAAATATTAAATTGAATAAAAATAATAAATATCAATTATTAGAAGTAGTATTTCTTTTTTTAACTATTTATTAATTGTTTTGGGATCTTTTAATTTAGAGATTTTGGTCAAATATTAGCTTTTTAGATACTTGTAGAGATTTGAAGTACTGCTACTAATACATACATAATAATTTCTATTAAAATAAAATTTTATTAAGTCTCCTCTTACTAAACACACCACATATAAATAAAAATTTTTTAAGTTCTCTTCTTCTCTTTTTGATACTAAATACATCACATTTTCTTAAGTTTCTCTTTTTCTTTTTTTGATATTAAATATACTACTAAACTTGTCACTAACTCATTCATCCACAATAGTTGTACTTTGCCTTGTTTTTTACGTGATCTCAACTAAAATGCATCCAAATAATACTTCTTGTCTTCTTACTTTCATCAGATACTATTATACTAAAAGTATTATACAGGATACTACTGTCCTCTTCTAAATCTGGTTGATCATTTATTAATAAAAAAAATCTACCTATTCAGAAAAAAAATGACTTGGCAGAAAAATTATATTAGATTATATAATAAATTATTAATTTGATTCAATTTGATTTCATAACTACTAATAATTAGAATTGAATCAAATTGTAATGGTTTAATTATTCTAAAAATTAAGAATCAAACTGGAATCAAATTGAATCAAATTATTTAGAATCTAATTTGAACTGAATTATTTGGAATCTTATTTATGATATATGATATAATTAATCAAATTAAAAAATTATCAAGTATTATATTATTTTCCAGATTTGAAAGATCTTTAATTCATATAGTTAAATAAAATTACATTCTTGATCAATTAGTATAAATCAATAATATTATTATTACAGCTAAAATAACTAAAAAACTTAAATAAAAAGATTCTAACTTGAAAGTTTTCATTTATATAATTTAATATATCTTAAAAAAATTTTTGATTTGATATTTATTATTTATTATAAATTTTTCTTTTATAATCTTATTATATTATCTTATTTACTAAAAATTTTAATATTAAAAAATATCAAAAAATTCTTGAAATATATTTTTTTTCTATATTTCTATAGTAAATTATAGATTATATTTTTAATAGAACTAAAAATAGCTTCTCAATTAGTTGTAACTTGTGATAGTCAATCAGAGAATTATAATAGAATTATAATAGTCAATCAAAGAATTACAATAGAATTGTGACTAGTTGTGATTCCTATTACTAAATAAGATAACTCTCCAATTCATAATATAGGTAAAATAATCAATTTTTTTTATCACTATAATATTTGAATTCTTGATTGATCTTCTTACTTATCAGATATTAATCTTATTAAAAATTTGTAAGTCATACTTAAAAGAAAGATGAAAAAGAAGATAAATTTATAATTAATAAAAAAATAGAATTTCAAATAACAATACAAATAGAATAGATAAATTTGAGCAAAAATCTCTTTTTTCAATTAGTAAGAAGTATAAAGAATTATATTTTAGTAGTAATTAAATAATAGAGAAAAAAATTAACTAGTAAATAGTTAGTAATTATATTTGAAAATATATGTACTGGTCTGTTACAAGATTTTAATTTCATCTTGTTATTAATCAATTCTTTTTCTGATATAAAAATAAATAAAAATTAATAACAGAAATTATATAACTAGTTATTATTATTATTTTAATAGGTTAGTTATATATTATTTTTATTTTTTTTATCATATTACAGAGTAATAGTAATTTCTAAATATTCTAAACAAGTTATACTTTTCTAGTAGCTATAATTCCATTAGTATAAGTAGTAATATTAAAATTTTTTAGTCATTTGATTAGAACTTGCTTATTTTCTTTATATTAATAAATTGAAATAATAATTTTTTTTATAAACTAATTATTTTGATTAGCTATGCAATTAATGAAAACTTCAAGAATTATAATCAAGTTGTTTAAATTATTATTATTATTCTAAGCTATTTGATTATTATTTTCTTCTTTTTTAATTTCTTGATTATTTTCTTTTTAGACTAAGTAAATATTATTATTTTTTTCTAAATCTAAATAATTATTATTTTTTTTAATTCTTGATTTAATATAGTTTGTATAAGAAATATAAATAAATCTTTTAAGTTCTCAGTTTTAGAATAATATTTATTAATTTTACTAATATTAAAAGATATTCTTAATTATAATTATAAAGTAAAATCTTGTAGATAAATTATTGATAAAACTATTCAATTAAGTTAAGTTATTCTTCTTGAAAAATTATATAATCAAATATAAAGATATTTACTAATTATACTATTCTTTATCTAAGTTAGATAATATATATTTTATCAAAATCAAGTTAAATTAATTTATTAAATAACAAATATATTATTTGATTTATTAATATTACTTTAATATTTTTAGTAAGTAAATAAAAAGTCCAAAATTAAAGAGAAAATTCTGATTGAAGATAATAATAATGGAAGTAAAAGTATTGAAAAAATATTCTAATAATATTATTAATGTGAATTGGTAAATAAATTTTCACTTGAATTCATCTTAATAATATAGAATTAGAAGAGACTGAATTAATTAAAAAATAAAGAGAGAGAAATTATATTATACTTCTAATAATAATAAAGATTTCTAAGATCTGTATCAATATCTACAGATATTATCTTTAAAAGGATAAAATAAATAAAGAA